>HG992164.1:9083402-9220902 GCA_905220505.1 Laothoe populi | reverse complement strand
CAGTCCGTCAGTCCGTCAGTCCGTCAGTCCGTCAGTCCGTCAGTCCGTCAGTCCGTCCGTCCGTCCGTTTGTTTGTTTGTTCACGACTCACGACACTCACGACTAAACGGCTGACCGGATTGTGATGAAATTTAGTAAGGAGATAGATTATATCCTGTGGAAGGACATAGGCTATCTTTTTTCTCAAAACACAACTTTGAAAGGGGTCATAAGAGTTCAAAATTTGTATGGGAAATCTATCATGCCTCAAGTTAGGGATCTGAAAATTCATATTAAGGCTTTTGGCAGGAAATAGAGAAATACATGTTTCAACGTTTTTGAAAAATCATCCCTGAAAGGGGCAAAGTGAGGTTAAACTTATGAGGTATTTTTTAGATGCAATCTCAAGATTCAGGCACAACAACTCAGAGGCTGGACAATCGCTACAGGTGCCTCAGTGCAGAGGACAACTCCTTGGATTGTATACTTCTGCTCCCGAAAATAGCCTCCACGCGGGCGGAGCCGCGAGCAACAGCTAGTGTTATTATAATTTAAGTGTGCTTGGAGAGTAACAATTTAATATGTCGTGATAAATTCGTGATAAATGCACTCGGTGGCGCAGTACAATTGCGCATGCGTTACGACCGCTGTGCTGAGGTCTCGGGTTCGATCCCCGGGTTTGATAACCCAATATCACTTGGGTTTTTCTAGCTAGAAATTCTCAGTATTAGCCCGGAGTCTGGAATCTGTGCCCGGTATGGCGATAGGCTCGCTTCCTATCACACTATGGGACCGAAATTCGTCGAAAAGTGGGTGTACTGGTTAAACCTCTGCCTACCCCTTCGGGGATTGCAGGCGTGAGTGTATATGTGATAAATGCAGGAGCAGTTCAATTCATTAAACGTATAAATACAACAATGAATAAAAAACTGACTATAACAAAACAAGACCCAAACTGTAAAGTTAGATATTCTTATTCTTATCGTTCGTAGTCTTGCAGAATACAGATGTAATATTTAAATGATTTATTGGTGGAATTCAATGAAAAGATGTAAATACTTCTACATATAATTCTATCACCATTTCTTTAAGAATTTAGCAATAGGTATTATTAATTTTTTATTATAGCCGCCGCTTATTATTATATTATATTAAATGAATTATTATATTAAAAAATAATTATATTAAATAAATCGTGGCATCGGCCACCTATACTAATCTTATTACTTGGAGCTGGGTGTATCCATAAATGATTGGGATATAAAAATTTAAAGAATTTAAATGTCAAATAACGGAGTGAGCGTGAAAATTTCGGAATTGTTTGAAGTTAATTAGATACAGGAGGCATAAACTTATCTGAGATTAATTGCAATTTGTTCTTTATTCCGTTATGTATGGTGTATTGTTTTATTGTATTTAGGATTCAAAATACTTTACTTCAAATTACTTTGACTGCCTCGGTGGCGCAGTTGTAATTGCGCATGCGTTACGACTGCTGTGCTGAGGTCTCGGGTTCGATCCCCGGGTCGGGTAAAGTGATATTGGGTTTTTCTATCTAGAAATTCTTCAGTATTAGCCCGGAGTCTGGAAAATGTGCCCGGTATGGCGATAGGCTCGCCCCCTATCACATTATGGGACCGAAATTCGGCGAAAAGTGGGTGTACTAGTTACACCTCTGCCTACCCCTTCGGGGTTTACAGGCGTGAGTGTATGTGTGTGATTCAAAATACATTACTTATTTTTTAAATACAAATAGTTTAGTTTACTCAAAAATCATAAATTTAGAATAAAGCTTCCACATTTTTCAACAATTGAATTAACCAGTAAACTATTTTCCCAAAGTATTTTGGTTGGATGCCGATGGAGATAGGGCCATTGAATTTTTAGGCACTAAAATAAACGATCAAGTACTAAATTAATAAAAACTAAATACTGTGACCATCAATATCATTTTATGGTAAAATAACTAGAAATGAAATCACGACTACAATAAATTTTATAGACATTTTTCAGATTTTGCCTTCGATATCTTGCTTTTGCGGAACTACAAAATGACAAAATTTAATGCTATAAATTTATTGGAACTGAAAATGGAGATAAATTACTTCAAAAATATTACTTGCGTAATTTAAGTATCTATCTACATAACATTAACAAATGTATTTTATTTAAAATTAATATTGTTAACTCAGTAGCATTAAGAACATATTTCATTATTTTTTTCTTTAGTAAAATACTTTACAACGGCCAGTAACCGGTATCTAAAAATCTAAAAAAATATTGTTCTACTCCATTGACCAAAAAGTTTCACTACAACGGTGGGTGTAGGACACTCTGCTTTTTCAACTCGTATACAACTTTTATTATTTTTCAACTATTGTTATCAGAGCGTTGCGGAACGAAAATAAAAAACAAAATGGCGGCTTTAACTTAGGGACGAATTGAATAATCAGGGCAGTAATGGAAGCCGTTTATTTACTTTTTGCGATTTATGTTTCGCTTAGGGTAAAAATTTAGGGTGGATTTATTTGTAAGAGTTTTGTAATGGTACACCGTTCGGTTATGGCTCGTTGAGTGGGGGACGACCGAGTTGGGTGACTTTGCAAATGGGAAATTTTATCGTTTGAAATTAGAACTACAATTTATCACTGAAAATATGTGCCATGGACGTTTATGTGTTCTAATTATTATGTGTATGTATTTTTTCGTTAGCTGTGTGCGAATATTTAGGAAAACATATTTTATTTCGAGTCAATTGGAGTTGGTGCCTGATAAGGCAATAGGCTCGCCATCCATCACATCGTAGGCTGACATTAGGCTTGGTTGCTGGTGGTAGGATATTCATATCCACCCGGATAGTGACACCGTACAGAGGGTGTAAAACCCGCCATAGTGGCACACGCAAGTGTGTCGCGTTCCGGGATCAGCCAGTGTACATCCGGTTTCTGTCGCGGGTCTAGAGTTGGGGTACGGTGTTTGGCCGTGTTGCGGCCTTCTGAGTACTCTGACACTAGATCCTCAACCGCTTCTTCACCTTCTTGCCCATGGTGGTAGTGTGAAAAAGCTACAGGTCGGCATGATTGTGTTGAGTAGCGAGGGATAGATTGTCTCTAGCTACTTGATACTCTAATTGGACGGCACTGCACTTACCATCAGGGGCAGTGTGGACACTTTACCGTACCAGAATAAAAAAAATAAAAGTTCGAGTCAATTGGAGTTGGTGCCTGATAAGGCAATAGGCTCGCCATGTATCACATCATAGGCTGACATTAGCTCGGTGAACTGTCGTTGTGCTAGTTACATATTTGTCTACCCATTGGGGGATATAGACGTGACTTTATATATTTTCTTTAATTGGCACATGTGACCAATTATGACGAGTTGTCATCTAATGTTTTTTTAAATGGTACAAGTACCATTAACAAACATAAGTAACATTTAAGACTGCTTATCTTACGGTTTTCAGAAGGCCGTGTATGTCTGTATTTATTTTCAAAATTAACGTATTGACATCCTAATTATGCTTTTTATATTTATTACGCATTTAAATGTTGAGAAATATAAAATAAAATTCGTAGGTATTATAGTTTTGTTAATAGAATAGCATATATGAGGCTTGGTTTAAGATATGAAGCTGTAATCGCCATTGTATTGCATTTAAATCGTTACAGGAGAGAATGTTCACAAAAATAACGGTAGGCAGCGGCTCTGCTGTGCTCTGGCTTTGCAGAAGTCTATGGGCGGCGGTGACTACTTACCATTGGATGGCCCGTCTGATCGTCTGCCTATCCAGGCAGTAAAAAAAATCTTAGATAATCTTCTCTTAAGCAGTCTAATTACCGACGATCTTAGGAAATCCTTTTTCCGTTTCCGGCAAATGCAAATATTATATCAGCAGCAAAGGCTTCAATCGGAGCTTAAATATTAAAAAGAGTTTAATTTCCAGTACATTTATTTCTTAATTACTTTTTCGGTTTATCTACTATACTTGGTTGAGGATGAATGTTATCTGTAGTATGAAATACTATAAAATTCATCTGTCTTTGTTGAGAACTTTACATACATAGTCACACCTGCATCCCATGGGGGTAAGCAGAGACTATTGTGTGCAACAAGCTACGACCCTAACATACTTCTATCGCCTCCTCTATATTCATAAAATTTGTCATGCTTCGTTGGTTAAAGGTACTTATGGTTTGCCCTTTTCGAGAATTGTTTCATTTGATCCACATAAGTTCCTCTTTCACTCTTCTGAACTTTACATATAACTATTTTAGATTGTAATTAACATTTAACGTTAACGTTAACATTGTGAGTGTATGTGATTCATAGCTAGTACTTGTAGAAAAGAAATGTTTATATTTATGAATGAAACATCAGAACTCCCGACAAGTGAATGAAACAATCAAGCAATACAATTACACACAGCTATATAAAATTATGACCATTATTAAATATTTTGTTAATACCACACATATAGTTCCCACAGTCGCATCACACTATTATCCACGGTTTAGCAACAGTGGATAGTAAAAATTGACATTAACGACGAACGGCAAGATAACTGTGAATTATCCAACATGTATTGCAAACGATCCATGAAATTGTCGAAAGCTTGACTGTAAGTGAGGAAGCTTTCTGTTATGTTATGTAATGGTGAGCAGTAAGCAGCATAATCGACTGATCGTCTCTGCTGCTCACGTCAGGTGGCTGGCGAAACTGGTTTCTTGATTGACAGTGTCTTCTGAGCCGCCTTTTGTAACGCGTGATGACACGAATGGCATCGGCAAGGATAGACTGTCGATACAAACTGGTTTCTCAGTACGATTCTAGAAATTTCCACATTACGTTAATACCATTGTTTTTTGTACAACAGAAGGTTTAAAGAACGTTCCACAATTAATTCTGAGGGTTTTGTGTCATCAAATGTGTAGGTAAATCTTTGAAGATGAGACATCGAAGATAGCACTATATATTTTAGACATAAGCAATAAAATTATATACATTTATGTTAAATTTTGAGCCTTATGAAACTTTTTTTTAACAACCAATGTAGTCACACACATAGCCCCGATCCCACACTAAGATACGAGTCGTGTGTTGTAGTTATCAGGGACTTCGAGAGACTTTCGGTCTCACCAACACCCAAACCTCGGACACAATTAATATCTGTCTGTCACACAAACATTTGTCCCAGTGTGGTAATCGAACCCACTGCCTCTCGTTTCACAGCCGGCTACTCGCCAACTGCGCCACGGTGGCCGTCAATGTTCAGGGATTGTCATTAAATTTGAATTCTATAGACCTTTTTTATGCAGGTTGTTACAAATCGATTTTTGAAAACATCCTGAATCTATAACATATAAAGCTGAAGAGTTTGTTTGTTTGTTTATTTAAACGCGCTTATATCAGGAACTACTGGTTCGACTTGAAAAATTCTTTTAGTACTAGATAGTCCATTTATCGAGGAGCGCTATAGGCTATATAACATCACGCTATGACCAATGGGAGCGAAGCAGCAATGAAAAATATTGCAAAAACGGGGAAAATTTATTAAAAAGTTCTAAAAAAAAGTTCGTGATATCATATTTCTATCTTTTTCGGTTAGCTCACTATAACCATTTTAATGGTTATCGAATTCGTTCTGAAACAATGCATTATTTGGGAAGGGGGTTTTATAAACATGGTATTAATCCTTAACCAAATAAATATTCATCATAAGTATTTAATTTTGAACAAAGTCAGTGCTTATGTCATTTGATTTCAATGAATATCTTCGGAAATATAACAGTTTTAAAATATCTCCGCACCAAAATTAATATTTTTGTTTGAGTGTGTTTTTTGTTATCTTTTCACGACTAAACGGGTGAACGGATCGTAATGAAATTCAGGAGAGGGACAGATTATATCCTGGAAATGGACATAGGATATCTTTTGTCACAAAAAATATCTTAAAAGGGGTGAAATAGGGGTTGAAAGTTTGTATGGGCAATCCATAATACCTCATCTTAGGGATCTGAAAATTCATATTTAGGCTTTTGGTAAGAAATAACGAAATACGTCTTTCAACGATTTTGCCAAATCATCCCTAAAACGGGCGAAGTAAGGGGTTAACTTATAAGGTATTCTTTAGATACAATCTCAAGCTTCAGGCACAGCACCTGAGAGTCAGGACGATCGCTACAGGTTCGTCAGTGCAGAAGCCAACTCATTGGATTATATACTTCTGCTCCCGAAAATAACCTCCACGCGGGCGGACCCGCTGCAAAAGCTAGTCAATTATAAATACCTAATTTAAATTCGTACACCAAACCTATATTTTGCTAAGCCAAAAATTTGTTTGGATTTGCGGCTATTACGATCATCCGGAATATATCAGACCTTCACAGTAAAACGGATTTCATCCTAAAATAAAATTACATTACAGGACATTATAGAGATTAGCATAGGGTTTCCATGCAAATAAAATTGAAATCCTTTAGAATTTACTCTAATATTTTACGTTTTAAATTCTACATTTACTTAAAGTATTCACGAATGTTACTTTTGGGTGATCAACATGTTTTAATCATAATACGTACTTTATATATAATTACGTACTGTCTCACTGCTAAGCATAGATCTATTATAATAGTTCGAGGGCCTTAGTCCTCCAAGTTGGCCTAATATGATTTTTTAGACGTAGATAAATTCTTATGGAAATCTTAGGTATGCAATTACAATACCCATCAGTAGTTATGTTGGTGACGTTATTGGTGGTACGTAATATTATGATGACGTAAGTTCGACTCCTAGATGAGGAACGATTTGTTCTGCAACGAACTGAGATCCAAACGTCAACTATTTCTTGTTAAAATGAAAGGTATGACAAGTTGTTAATGTAAGAGATGTTAGAGCTGCGTTGTAGCTACTTTGTCTTCAGTGGAAGTGAGCCAATATTGTGGTGGTATTTTTTTTTATCCTGGCACGGCAAAGTGCCCTCACTGCATCTGATGGTAGGTAAGTGCAGTGCCGTCCAGTTATAGTATCAATGAGCGAGTGATAATCTATCCCTCGCTACTCAATACAATCATGCCGGCCTGCTGTGTAGCTTCTTCACGCTACGCCTAAAGGACCCAGGATCATAGGAAGGAGGGAACACGGTAGCTGGCAAACTGTTCCACAGCTTGATGGTGCGGCAAAAGTACGAGTTTGCGAACCTCTTAGTTCGGGCCGGGATAGTAGACACCACAAGGCTGTGGCTCCGAAATCCAGTACGCGTGGTTCTGGTATGGAAGGGAGAGGATGGGATAAGATCAAACAATTCTTCAGAGCATTCGCCATGATACAGACAGTAGAACACGCTAAGCGAGCAAATATCCCTACGCAGCTGTAGCGGCTCCAGGCTGTTACTCACGTCTGCATCATTCACAATGCGGATGGCCCGCCGCTGCAACCCATCCAAGGCATCGAGAAGGTACCTTGCGGAACCGTCCCAGAGGTGCGAGCAGTATTCCATTCCCGGCCGCACCTGTGCATTATATAAGCGGTAGAGCTGACCGGGCGTGAAAAACCGCCGCACTCTGTTCAGGCTTCCGACCCTGAGGGAAGTGGCGGATATTACGCCGTCGACGTGACTCCTTAGATTAAGATCGCAGCGGATATACATACCTAGGATACTAAGGTCATTTCGCATTGCAAGTTAAACATCCTGAAGAACGGGGATGGGAGAAAACGGGGATTTCTTGCACGAAAACGCGCACACCTAGGTTTTCTTAGCATTAAACTCACACATTAGGGCTGCACATTGGCCTTTCTCCAAGATTCAGGCACAACACCTGAGAGGTAGGACGATCGGTATAGGCGCGTCAGTGGAGGAGACAACTCCGCTGCACACTTTTTGAGAACAAGCGCTGGGATACCATCTGGACCACTAGCCTTCCGGACGTCGAGAGACTGCAGCTCACGCCGCACATCACAATACCTGATACGGATATCAGGCATTGTATGACCGCAACCGGGCAGCGTAGGTGGTAAATGAGCTTTGCAATCCTCGAGTCTCGAATTAGCCGCGAAGAGGTTTGCTAGTAAATCTGCCTTCTCTTGCGAGCTATGGGCTAGTGTTCCATTTCGATATCTCAGCGGTGGTAACTCTATTCCACTGAAAACCGAGGAAAACTAACATTTTGTTGCGTTCTGTACGGGATTGTTCGAGGCATATAAAATTTAGCTGTGCCCTGGCATTGCAGAAGTCTATGGGCGGCGGTCTACTTAACATCAGATGGCTCGTCTGCTTGTTTGCAGTTTGTCTATCCAGGAAGTAAAAAAAATCAATTTCTTAAAAGGGAATACACCCTTGATTCTTCTGCCATTATGTGTGTTCATGTTCATATACCATCGGGTGACATTCGTATTGGTTTTTTACCTTCTGATATATAATGATCACAATGAGTTAGTCACTTTGATATATTTAGATCCAATGTTACTGAAATGTACAATTGTAGTGTAAGGCCGTCTGGCAGCGATCGCAGCGATAACAACGCATAAGTATTGTATTGTATTATATTATTTATATTAAATTTTCCTTCAAATATAGCACGCTCTATCTACAACCGAAATAAAAACTTATTAATATTTAGTTTTTGTAAAATCACCAGCTATTTGTGAAAATTTGCAAACCCTTGTTCGCGCAGCCTATAAGATTTGTGAATTCATAATTTAATTCAAAGTTTTAATAGGCCAGTCCGTTTTCGTAGATTGGAAAAGTTTGTACTCATTTTCGGACTATACCTGCCCATTCCCAAATATCTAAATATATAAAACAAAAAAAAATTATGTTCGTTATGGACTCTGAAACAGCTGGAGCGATTTTTATGAAATTTTCAGGCAATATTGATATTACCCCAGACAATATTCCTGTGAAGTTTAGTAATGATCCGATAGGTGGCGCTGTTAACGAGATCTGAATTTCTTATTTTTCAACGGAAATTAGGTCCACAGAGAAGGCGGAATGGCACGACAACGTCTGCCCGGGACCACTAGTTCCCTAATAAAAATGGATGTGGAATACATTTGTGTATTTGCCACAACATTTTCCTTAAATTGAAGGATCCTAAAACCCTACGGTAAACGCACCAAGGCTTAAATACACGAGTGATAATATTTTTGGTTTACTATATTTGCAGAGTGGATCATATAATACAAATCAATTTTGATATATAATACTTACCCATATTGCATTTTTATCTTGGCAAAGTGACCACACTGCACCCGATGGTAAGTACAGTGCCGTCCAGTTAGAGTATAGTTAGAGTAGCGAGAGACAATCTATCCCTCGCTACTCAACACAATTATGCCGGATTTCTTCACACTACGCCATGGGGCAAGGAGGTGAAGAAACGGTCGAGGGTCTAGTGTCAGAGTACTGAGAAGGCGGCAACACGGCCAAACATCGTACCCAAACTCTGACAAAAACCGTATGTACAGGCTAGCCCCAGAACGCGACACACTTGCGTGCCACTATGGCGGGTTTTACACCCTGTGTACGGTAGTCGCTATCCGGGCGGGTATTATCCTACAACCAGTATTCTGTTCTTTATTGATATTTGCTTTGAAACGCTTAAATTCCTGGGAGAATGGAACAACCAATAGTTCGTTACAAGTTAATAATGAAGACAATTACACGTGTGAAGCCACAAGCCAAAACTAGCCGAAGAAGCGAAGGATGAGTGTAAAAAGAAAATTTGAAAAAATATTAAATGAATACCACAAATGGAAAATATAGTATTCGAACCGCGACAAGTGTTGGCGTACGCTACATTATAAAGAATACAAAATGACTTATTTGTATGAAGATTAAACGGTTTAAACACTGTGCCTAAGAACTGAAATCGATTTAACAAAACTCGATTAACAAAACGCGTGATGATACACTTATAACCAAAGCAATGAATGCATTTATGAATGAAACTTGTGACTAAAATAGTCACACTAGTTATACTTTTTCACACCAATCGTACCGCTTACCCTAGCAAACGGCACTTATAGACAGCGCGTAAAATTTAATGTATAATGGTAAGATACGTGTAAAATTAAGTGTTAAAAATGAGTGTAGAAATGCTGATTAGATCCAGGTATTTAGTGGCCCCGGTGCACGATTGAGCGGTCACATCTCCTCTTACACCATCGTCACGCTTGTGACACGCCGCCATACCACAATGCCATGCTTCGTTCAATTGTGATGACCGTTGAATTTGTGTCATATGCCTAATTATATCACACTCATTTGGATTGCTATTATCGATAGTTTCGCATTTAATACGATCGGGCATAAATTCCATTTAAACGAGTTACGAAAACATTTTCACTCAAAGGAAATTCGTCGAAAGAGCCTTTGTACGTGATTGTTTTGTTTGGAAGCGACCTTGTACGGACAATGATGGATCTCGGAGTGCTCGCTGTGCTTCATTATTGTTGACATTTTAAAGAGGACTTACTGTTTTATTGTTGCGAGACTACTAGTATTACACATGGGAATCACCAATCAAAGTTTGACGTTTGTGAAATGTTCCAAGAGGTTGCAATCCGTCAAGCGGTCCGATATATTGCAGCTCGTCAATCATCGGACTTCAAGGCCCTTGATACCGGTAGTTCCTTTTTTCTTTGCCAATTGTATATTGAAACTCAATTAAAATTCTCGCCATCTTAGTTCAGTTGTTGTGATTGATCATAAAACTTGAGATTGAAGGACAGAGTGCGGTACGTTAATGTCGTTATTTAATGGAGTGTTTTTATTAGTGCCATTCCAGCAAACTTAATTAAAGAAGTGGAAGACAATGCTCACATCACTTGAATGAAGCAGTTGCGGTACATTTACAAAAAAAAACTTGATATGGGAGGTTGGTAATAATAATAGCAATTATCTATTGGAATTTATTTATAAGATTAAATAAATTACTTATATTGTATACTCGTATACTCTTAAGACCGCAATTTTTTATATGAATAAACCTCTAATTTATGAAGAACATGTAAACCTTCAGGAAAATGTAAGCATTCAAAGTCTTCTTCGTTTCATTCTAACAAAAAAAGGAATAAAAAGATTCAATACTTTATAATACATTAAATAACGAAAAAGATAGATTAACGTTTTATACTAACAATATTAATACTTTGAGGCCATCAATTCAGTGACGCGACATTAAAGGAATGAACGTAAAAATTAATTACACACTATTGGCACGCTATTCTAATAATCATAAATAAAACAGCAATCGGATCAAACGCGGTGGGTCTACAACAATGTGCGAAACATTAAATATATCAACAAAGGAACTTTGACTTTCATAGTACATACTACAAGTAAAATTAAAAATACACAAGTGCTTATTTCTTTCACTTTCAATTTTGAACTTTATCACATTTGTATAAAGTCCTACTACTTTTCGTCTGCAGTAAAATAAACGTGGTTTATAGTTGTCGCCCTCGACAGCTGGCCTACCGTGGAAAATCGATTTTCACGTGGGACTGACGGATGTCGCAGATGCTCGCGACTGTACGTCGCTCCTCTGCACCCAAAATACGCGGCCGACTGTAAAGGGAAATCATTTGAGAATTATATGTGGTGGATTCATGCATTTATTTCAATAATTGTGTTGCATTCTGTTATAATTGCTGAATTTTTAAAGTATCTCATTAAATGTTATTTTGTTAGTTGACGTTAATTGTGAATTAGAATGCTTTGTTAGTGGGATTCTACATCATTTTAAAACCAATTACAATAATGTTGTCACCAAAATGTATGTCAATTTATTCGTGTGAAACTGTAAATTGACGGGTTAAAGCACAGATTTATTGCCGAGTTTCAAAAAGGTGTTTATGTCATATGTGCGTCACTAGAGAAGGTTTCCTGTGTTAAAATAAATGTAAACGAGAACAATTTAAAATATTTTAAAAGTAATGCGATGTTAAGTAATTTAAATGTGTCTGAATCGCTTGACTATTTTTTATGAAATGATGACACCAGTATAGATTATATTGCATTAAAAACTAGTTTCTAGGCAATCGTTTGTCGTCTAATAGTTTACAATGAAACCAATCCAACCGTTTGATCTTAAATACCATCTTACCCAACCATCGAAGTATATTGGAGAAGACCAAAGTCAGACGGTGTTTCGAAACCTTGCTAACAAAGCCTGCAACGGACACAAAACAGTTCCGATTGATTAAACAAACGTCACATTATTGACGACCAACAAACCAACAAAAACAAAATAGGTTGTTTCCGAAACGTCACCAGACCACACAAGGCACGAAATATGGGCGAAATTCACCAAGCTATCACCGTTACAAATTGTTTTAACGCAAACGTATAATCGGTCGTGAGCCGTTCTATTTGTTTTAAGCTGGCCGTAACCGGGTTTTGAATAAAAACATCAAAGGGGGTGCGTAAGAGTGAGCTTTGAGGAGTAATTATAATTTGTCTCGGTTAAGCGGAAATAGTTTGTGTCGTTAATATCGCTTGTATTCCGGGAACGCCGAGCGCGAACTGCGACCGACGGCGAATGTCCTGCGCCGGCGCAGACTTAGCGGCTGCTCGCTTCCTGTCTACATTATCGATTTATTCAAATACATATAATTATTACGAATAAATGAGAGTTTTAATAGCTACATGGGATTAAAGGGAGTGATGAGAAAAATAGGGGTTTTAATAAGGGGTTATATTTGTGTGGACAACAGTCCACCCAGCACCATGATAGTCTCACAGAAAACCAATGTAAAGTGACAGATCAGTTAAAGGGCCCAGGATGGTAGAGGATATTATATCCTCTACCAATATTGATTAATTTCCCTAAAGGTCGACTACGCGCCCGCTATTCCACTGGTATTGTGGATATTCAAATGTGGGATTAGGTGCCTCACTTCCTTGTTTACTACACATACAAAAAGCGATAATATCAGTTTTCTTCGGACTATATTAAAAAAATATCATAGGTATTTTTTGCTTCGTCGCTTCGAGATATATGGACCCTAATTGATTAAGTTATACCCAGGCCATTTTGTATTGTTAATCATTAAACTAGACTGGCGGATGAATGATAAATTTTTAAAATGCATTTTTTTTTGTTCAGTAAACAAGTACAGCTAGCCAGATTAAGTCAGATTGTCATACCAAACCCATTTAAATATATATATATTTGACCGGTATTACATTGAATAATATTAATTCATAATATAAAATAATAAATAAATAATAATAATGTTAAATACCTTATGAATAATTAATTGCTAGTGTATTGATGATGCTATGTATGTTATGTATACATAAGCTGATATGCTTTTCTTAAAATTTCTTAACTTTTTTAATGTTCTGACTTGTCATAAGAGCTATGTAAATGCCTACTTGATCAATAAACGATTTCATTTCATTTCATATAATTCCTATACATACTATAGAAAAAATCATTGAATGTTTATACAGAAAAGTATTACAAAATCATGTCAGATTATAAGTCTTCATTCGCGAACCGCCTTTTCAACACTTAAAACGACGAAAAGCTAAAATCCCAGTTTTGGTGTGAAACCCAGATCATCCCACGTAGGATGGTGCGGCGGCGAGCACCCGGGCCGTTGCATGGAACACCGTGACGTATCGCGATTACCACGCATCCATCCCCGCAAAGACGGGCCTTTGTCACAAAGGAAATTAACTAGTTATACACATCGTACATGTAGATACGCGTGTGTGCGTAAGTACAGTCTGCAGAAAAATATTATAATGATGTTAATATTTTTTCTGTAATTCGGATTGTTGCATTTAAACAATCAATGTCAAAAACTTATCCTTAAAAAAGGTCTTCAACCAGATGAATCGTTTAAAAGGATGTAACGTATATTTACTCCACGGAATAAAAAAAAAATACTAGCCCTGTATTAGACATTGTCCCACTGCTGGGCACGGACCTTTTCTACTAATGAGAGTGGTTAGGCCTTAGTCCATCACGCTGGCCTAATGCGGCTTGGTAGACTTTACATACCTTCGAAATTCTTATGAGAATTTTCAGATATGCAGGTTTCCTCACGATGTTTTCCTTCACCGTTTCCACTCATCTTATAAATAATCACCAATCTATATAATGAAATAAATAGTCAAACTCTATTACTGGTCCGACAATATTCTAAGATTGATGAAATCTTAGGAAATATAAACCATAATAAAATGAACCTATATCTTCTGATCCAAGCATATTTTTATGTGCGGTTTTGGTTGCTAAAATAGTCATATTTTTTTAGTTTTCTGTAAAACAGTAGTACTAATCTAGAGGATCGTTAAACGAGGCTCAACTGTTCTAAAAAATCAGTAAATTCACATATGTTTTAACAATTCAAATTGCACATTTTGCATTTTTGCATTGCAAAGTATAAATATATAAGCAATGCCTAATCACTCTTTAAGGTTTTTTTATATGTATTATTTTAATATGTTAACTGTACTTAGGCAATAATCAACCGTCAGTGTGCCAATGAAGCAGGGTCTATTGTTGTAAACTTGAATGAAAAGTCCTATTTAAGTAGAGGACGGGTGCTTTTTTGTGTATTTTAAAATAATTTTCAGCAGATGTTTCCATTCGATCATACTTTTTGTATAGAAAACTATAATTTGGTAACCATGAAATTAAATCCCTTGTTTAGTCTTCCGTGTGAGCTTGTTGTAACATTGATATTGCCTAAAAAGTTGATTTTACGTCATCATAATATTTATAAAGTCAGAACGTTGGGTCTTCAGGCACGTTTCATGTTTATTTTTGTATGTCTGACAGTATTCATTGTCAACGTAAAGGTCAGGGCTATTGAATGTGCTAAAAAATTTTACTCAGCAAATGATAAAAATGTTGGAATAACCGTGGTCTGTCTATCAAACTGACTCATGCCTTTAATAATAACAATCAAACTATATTTAATGTTCTTGAAAATGGTTATAAAATTTCGTAGATTATGTCGTTTCGGAGCCGTGGGAAAGGAGCCATGTTGGTTTTTGTGTTTCTGTAAATTTACAAGTGATTTTTTGCAAATGACTGATCCGCCTGACGGAGCAATCGGTTCTGCGATTTACAATCGAAGATTAAAAATAAGCAATAAAAAATAATTACTAGCTTCAGATTTCGTATTTCGAGTAAGTAGTGCATATCATTTGACAAATCGTTCTGTATGCAGATGAAACTTGTCCATTCACAAGTGACCCATGACATTGTTGCAACGTTTATTTTACGCTTGTTTGCGACCAACGAAATTTAGGAATTAAATACTGAAGCAACACTGATTGACGAACGCTGTACTATATTTTATTTGTTATAGAAGTCTTTTTTGGTTGCAATTGCAATGTTGTGGTTGCAATAAAAAGGAAATTAATAAAGTAATAAATGAATAAATTGTATAAATTACCTTCAGACGTATGAATGGATTCATTGTCAAGTAACAATTTAATTTTCTTTATGCATAAAAAGTACTTGCCAATTACTTTTTTCAGACGATCACTTTCTTTATAGAATTCTTGATCAATTATTCTAACTGACAATCTAATTTCGATATTTTCACTAATGATTAGATATCTAACAGTGTAATTTGTTTCAATAATAGAAAAATAGAGTACATAATTATCATGAACGTGCATATAATAGAGTACTTGAAATATACAAAAGAACCGAAAATTCGACGTCGGAAGAATTCCTTTATTTATAAATTGTTTCTTGCCAAACGCAAGTTGTTAAACATTCAAAAATTTATTTAAAATTTTTAGCATCGTAAACATCAGAAACGATCTCGCAATCACTTGGATTCTTAGAGAAGCCTTAGTAATCGTATGTGGAATACTGAGTCTCGTTCACAGCGACGTTTATCATTAATATATTGGCAACTTTATGCGTTACCAGGTGGTCTGACAACATCGATGTGCTCTTTGAAATGCACCCAAAAATAGGTGCAACAAATTACAAAAGAGTCCGCAAATGCGTTATTGAGGTCTGTTCCTTCGAAGTAAACTTTGCCGATTGGTAACAATACATCTATAAAACTTATCGCTTGTTCTTTGCGTGCTTGTTTGGCTTGTAAGAATGGTGTTGGAACATGCAAACTGCCTGTAGGTATAACATGACATGAACGTCCGAGAGATGAAAAAAATATTTCTTCGCGGACTCATAATATTACTTTGTGCTGTTCTTGTGATTCGATTCTTGAAAGATTCTATCTACAAGATACTACATCAGACTCAAGTTATTGATCTATTGATTTTTGGTTGTAATAAGATTATGTAGTATAAAATTAAATATTGAATGGGTGGGCACCAAGATAAAATATTATTTTCTTCCTATGAAATGTATTTAGAAAATTGTATACAAAGTTTGACGCATATTCACTTAAACGACGGATCATGTCACCATAACCCTCGTGACAAAGCTAAAGTGAATATAATAATGTAATTGTAGGTAATAAGCTGCTATTTACCCCACGCCCGCCTTTTACCGGGTACGTGACGATTTTGCTTCGCTCCGAGAGATGCCCTAACGGTATATATGCAAGTTTGAAGTGTATAATGTATGAAGGAAATACGTGTAAAGATTTTTTATAGCTAAGACCTGTATATCAACAAGTGGGTGACCTGATGTTAAATTATCTGGACTGTTCATAAGATCTTATACTAGATAAGTCGCAAACCCTGGATGCGACACCCGCTTTAAAGAAATGAATGTGTAAAAATAAGTAAGGAGGTTGTATTCGAGCTTCGGAAAATTTCCCTTACCATCCGAAAAGCAACACTTCAAGTTTTTTCGAGTCGATTGTCTGTAATAGTACCGGTATTAGGTCAGCCCATTTTTGCTATAGACAAAATTGTTTACAGGGTAGCTTATGTTAAGAGAATAATAATAATAACAACCATGTACTGTTGGGCTTCCTCTATTAACAAGAGGGGTTAGGCCTTAGTCCACCACGCTGGCCTATTGCGGGTTGCACATACAATTTAAGAAAAAAGTAAGATGTGTATGTTAGTTGTGCTGTTTCGAATCTACGACTTTTCTCTTGGTAGTCTGTATCACTCCCAATTAGGTAATAAATTTTATCTAGAAATAGACCGCTATAAAAAGAAGATAAAAAATAGGTGTTTGTTTTAAGAATCGTTATACTAGTCAGATAGCTGGTGGTAGGATATTCATATCCACCCGGATAGCGACCACCGTACACAGGGTGTAAACCCGCCATAGTGGCACACGCAAGTATGTCGCGTTCCGGGTTAGCCAGTGTACATCCGGTTTTTTCGGAGGTCTAGAGTTGGGGTGTGATGTTTGGCCGTTTTGTGGCCTTCTGAGTACTCTGACACTAGATCTTCGACCGCTTCTTCACCTTCTTTCCCATGGCGTAGTGTGAATGCTCTAATTGGACGGCAGTGCGCTTACCATCAGATGCAGTGGTCACTTTGCTGTGCCAGGATAAAAAAAAATATTATCTAGAAATATACCGTTATAAAAAGAAGACGAAAAAATAGTTGTTTATTTTAAGGATTGTTATACTAGTCAGATGTGTGTTTTTATATTCGATGCGAAGTATGAATATGGTGAAGATTTAAATGAGTCTCCATTGTTATGCCAGGACAATCAAACAAATTACACCCTTTGTGTTGCGCGACTTTAGTATACAGGTGTCTTGAGCAAATTCTTCAGACACTTGGTGAAAAATTAGTCCCAAAAGACGACCATTAACGAAAGATTGACATTCATTGGTGACAATAGGCGTGAGACCCGCGGACATGACACACTATTGGCTCGGTGTTCCCAAACTTACATGGTCATGCATTAGCACTAAGCTAAACAGATTTAGAACATCAGTATGTTATTATTTTATTCAATTGAGAGGACGTAAGTTCGATTTCCGTAGCAAGATGAATTATTCTGTGATCCACGAATATTTGGATCGCGCGCTTGTTGGGCTAGGATTTTTATTTCTAGTTCAATATTTTAGGTAAGTTGATTTTTTATTTGTGTAGGCAGGTATTAGTGTGACAATGCCGGCCTGCAGATTCGGATCGCGCTAAGCGAGGAAATGAACCTGCTCAGCTGTAGCAGCTCTAAACTGTTGGTCACGTCTGCCTATTCATGATCGTGTCATTTTAATAAACGACTTCATTTCATTTTATTTAATTCATTAGATCAATTGATCTAAGGCATCAAATAGGTACTTAGCATAACCATCCCAGAGTTGAAAATAGTTTTCCATTCAATTGGCGGTCTTATCGCTCTCGGCGATCTTTTCAAGACAACCATGGGATGGAAAAAATTGAAGAGGGAAAGAAAAAGGGGAGGGCAGTTTGTGTACATAATTTTTTAGGAAAAATATTTTTTTTATGTAAGCGGCAGAGTTTAGATATAACCGCCGCACCCTGTTTAGGATTTAGGATTGCAACCCTGCGGATTGTGGCTATACGCTCTCGAAGTGACTCCTTGGACAGTATCACAGCGGAAATCCATACCTAAGACAGCAAGACTATTTCATATCGAGAGTGGAAAAGCCCGAAGAATGGGGACGGAAGAAAATGGGAATTTCTAGCACGAATACATTTTCATTTTTATTGCGATTCGACTGCACATAGAGAGGAAATCTCTCCTAGATTTAAGTAGAGGATCGTTACAGAGGTGCGTTAATACAGGAGACAACTCCTTGGATTGTATACTTTTTGTATGAATGGATGGATGTTTGTTACTCAATCACGCAAGAATGGCTGAAGCTAAGCGGATCTGGTTGAAATTTGGCACAGAGATAGATTATAGTCGGGAATAGCACATAGGCTACTTTTTATCTCAGAAAAATGAAATGTAAGATTTCCAC
Organism: Laothoe populi; assembly: GCA_905220505.1. NCBI lineage: Eukaryota > Metazoa > Arthropoda > Insecta > Lepidoptera > Sphingidae > Laothoe > Laothoe populi. The sequence continues at coordinate 9,202,071 of HG992164.1, read as the reverse complement.
AGGATAATATTTAGTTTTTAACAGAACAAGGGATCGGCATGACTTTTTGCGTAGCGGTAGTTTAGGATTCAGAAAATGTCTTAGGCTACTTTTTATCCCGGAAAATACACGGTTCCTATGGGATATCAAAATATAGAAAGATTCTTAAGCTTAACATGATATAGCCCATGGATTGAATACCCTTCCTTTTAAAAATAATTATCACGCGGGTGAAGCCGCGGGCAACAGCTAGTATAAATATTGGTGGAAATTATAAAGGTTTGGTGTGACGTACTATAATATGTTTGTGTATAGTGTCTGCAAGTTTTATTGAAAAATACTTCATTGGCAACGCGCTTATCATAATATACTTTGTTTTTTTTTCCGCGGGGAAAATCCTTCTTACGGATACCTTCTGGTCCTCGGGGGAGGAGAGATGGTTATGCCGGACTCACCGACCTTCCGACCCAGATCGCCCGAAGGACTTTTAGGTCGGGACCCTAACCAATTTTCCTACGCCGGTGTACCGACTAAAAACCCCGCGGTAGCCTGCTGCAGCACATGTGGGACGATCCCGGGGGATCCTGAGTATACTCTGGATTGCTGCCGGAACCATCCCTGCGCCATGCCTTTACGGCCCGTCTCTTCTTGTGCTAAATGCCCTCCCCAATTTACAGCAGCAGCATGATGTTACGCGCCGCCACCCGTCCCAGGGTCGCACCATGAGAATATATATATAAAATATAAATATATAAAGCCCGCACATCCCCCGCTGTGCAGCCGCGACCCCCGTGATCCCTTTTAGTCGCCTCTTACGATAGGCAGGGTATACCGTGGTAGAATTCTTCAGGGGCCCCATTCCACAGGGCAGTTATCATAATATACTGGTAATTAAATTAAGAAATTCTTTCTTTTTTTTCTTTCTAAAATAGTTTTTTTTATATTTGTATAAGGAGCTTTTTTTAGTGCCTTGATAGGCAGACGAGCAGACGGGCCACCTGACGGTAAGTAGTCACCGCCGCCCATAGACTTCTGCAATGCTAGGACACAGCAAAGCCGCTGCCTACCGTTAAAAGCTCTTGTAAAAATTTAATAAACAATAAAAAAACAAGTCTGTCACTCGACTCCGGTCTGCCATTCTATCCTAATAGAATATTTTATTATTTTGTCTCTACAAAATTGGATTAACTTGCATAATATAATGGAAAGTGGAAAGTTTAATAATGTTTGATGATTGTATCGTTTTATCAGCAATCATCTTACACGTATTTTGGTCCTAAAATAACTACTAAATTAAATAGGAAACAATTTATTTATATTGAAGAATACAGTGAAAGTATCTATTAAATCAGATAACTCATGTCTTATAAATAGCAAAGTAAAATAATAATGAGTAGATACAACGTGTAATTAAAATTTAGTTTTTTTTTATAGCATCGTCCGACAAACGAGCCGGTGGGTCACCTGATGTTAAGTGATCTCCCCGCCCATGAACATCCACAATACCGAGAGTATCATGTATTATGCGCTGTCGGCCTTAAAGGACAGGAATAGGGATTAGGGAAGGGAAGGGGGAATCTGGGCCTCCGGATATCTCACTTACCATACGAAACGAGACAGTAAACTGACACTTTACGTTGGTTTTCTGTGAGGCAGTGGTACTACCCCGGTCGAGCCGGCCCATTCATGCTGTAGACATATATGTCTACAGCGTGGCTCTACCACTATAAAACCATCTACCACTATAAGATTTGATTTTCTTGATGATCACGTATAAAATCAACATAAGATTAATTTTCAGTTATTCTATGAGCAATGGAAAAACAGTATCGGATTTAGATCAGCCGTTTCATAGTGTGAATCAACTATAGTTATTCGTTTATTTAGTTAACAAACAAAAACTGGTTAGACTGTAGTCGATATTTAACTATACAACATTTATAGAACTTACAGAAGAACTTACACTTGTTATTTCTCATTAGTGTTTATTGTTTATCTAATATATATAACCTGCAAACTTCATTGAATATAAATAAGTCATATGTTCAAGAATATAATTAGAAGTACAAGTAAAATATAATAGTACAAATTTAAAAAGACATCATCAACAAACAGTACAGTAATCGGGAAGTGTGTTCATATCAAGGGTGGATGACAAAACGCCCGCGTCGTTTCGGTGACTTGCAACATTCAGGCAAGATCTCTAGGGTTAATACAGTTAATGACAGCCGCCTATTAGGTGTTGTTAGGCAAACGATACGTAACGAACCGACACAGAAACGTATTGGACACGCTGCGTTTACGGGACCTATACTGTGACGTCAGTTTAGCATTCGTATGATCGTGAGACTGTACTTTTGTTAGTGGACCAATTTTGCGAATTAGTCATTTTAAAATACTGCCTTGGTGGCGCAGTTGTAAATGCGCATGCGTTACTGCTGCTGTCCTGAGGTTTCGGGTTCGATCCGGGTCGGGTAAAGTGATATTCGGTTTTTATATTTAGAAATACTCAGTATCAGCCCGGGGACTGGAATAGAGCCCGGTGTGGCCATAGGCTCGCTCCCTATCACATTATGGACCCTAATAAATTCGGCGAAAAGTGAGTGTACTAGTTACACCTCCGCCTACACCTTCGGGGATTACAGGCGTGAGTCTAAGTATGTATAATATAAAATATTTTGAATTTCCCATGCAATGCCACTTATTTGTAAGTGTCCATAAATCATACTTGGAGCTTCGCGCGCTTATACGATTTGGTTTGTACCTATTGGTATTTCGGAGGATATATAACGTCAGGTATGCTGCCAGCTATATGCTTGAGAGTATCTACCTAAAAGATATTTCTAACTACCTGAATAACGACTATCATACATATTATGAAATACCCACCACAGTGGCTCGTTCTGTTCAGTTGTGCTCCGAGGCTAGCCAGTATATGCTGGTATAGATATAGGTAAATCTAATTTCTTTAGCCCGCTATCATTTTGAGGACCTTCGGGAAACGCTATATTTCTCGACGGTAGGCAGCGGCTTTGTTGTGCCCTGGCATTGCAGAGGTCTATAGGTGGCGGTGTCTACTTACCCGTCTGCCTATTCAGGCATTATAAAAAAAAGTTTTCACTGTACTTGCGTTCCACTGTCTCCATCATCATGTGTAGAGTACCAGTTGAACCATCATATGCATTCATCCCCGACGATGTGAATGGGTGTGTCATGTAGTATATTCTTCGAAACCCGGTCTGCTCAGAAAGTCTAACAAACTTCCATACTAATACTATAAATAAAAAGCCTTGCAACTTTACTTCTTACGCCACGATTTTGTAGCGCTCCGCACGAAAAAAATTCTTGAAAAATCGAATAGTTTCGTAAATAATCCCAAAGTTCTCGAAAGTGTTTGTTAGTGCTCCAGTGAAGTACAGTGAAAAATTCCTGGAAGAACGACACCAAATAAGGCTAGTTTTGGCCTTAATACTGCGAAATTAACCGCAAAAAACACATGGTCAAAACTTATTTTTGAAACGCTGCCTGATAGCGATCTGTAACATCACTTTCTGTAGACACCAAAAGAAGGGTGCTGACGATAGCTACAGCTGAAGAAAGATTTGGATTTTTTCCACGATACCAGCCGAAGTTATAGGCCAAAAATACCGACGAGCACGTGGTCGACGAAACCCAATTCCTGCGAAAAAAGAAATTTCTACACTGCAAGGGGATAGGAGGAGACACCAGGAAATTGATTCCGAAGAGATAATTAAGGTAGAATTTAAGATAACCGAGTTGTCGTACATTTGCCGTTTGTAAAATCAAAACATTAACTTTGAACCCCCGTAAATAAATAAAGTAATCGAGTCCGTGTATATTTTTAAAACAGATTATATTAGAGAATCTAAAGACCTACAAAACGCACCCAATCATCAGAAAATCGCTCCATACATATCCCGTAGACTACAAAAATTCTAAAAGCCAACAACGGCAAATAGACGATGATAACTTTGTAGAAAAATTGCATTGGAATGCTGTCTACTGGAGTCGGCAACCAGTTAAACTGTAGATTCAACATTCATTATGATCATAAATAAATATATGTAGATAAATTAGCATTAGCGATAAATTTAAATAGAAATACTAAGTAGTTTTCTTATTTTTCCCTATAAATTTGGGGAAAAAAAAAAAAAAAAAAATACAATTGATTGTCTGGGATACTTTCTTCTACCCTTCCAACATGTCTGGCAAGTCAGTTTCCGGTCGGTCTACAACGACCGTAACTACCAGACAGACACGGCTGCGACAAAACAAAGAGGCTAGTGCCGTGGCACGCTCCCCTCCAATAGTGGTGGAGGTGGCTCCCCCGACTCCAATAGCGGTGGAAGTGGCACCTAGCTCTGCCCGGGACGAAGCCGAGGGCTTCATATCGGTGCAGGCAAGCGGAGTCATGACTCGCAGACTCTCGTTAGCCGATGAGCTGCGGGCGAGCATGGCTTCGCCACAGTCGATAGGCACCGAGGCAAAGTCGATAGAAATAGGTGAAGACCAGCTCTCCATAGGAGCTGGTGCTTTTCCTGGATCATTGGGTGCCGCTCCTGGAGATCGACCAAGCCTCGGAGGGTTGCTGGCCGACTCGGCCTCCAGTGCCAACAGGGCCGTACAAGATGCAAAAGAAGCACTGGAGTCCGGGGCGGCGAGAAACCTAAAAAAGGAGGTCAGGGAATTTGTGGTGGACCGTCTCCACCTACTGCACGAGCTTGTGCTGAGGCTTACTGAGTCGCGAAATCGGCTGCAGGGGGAGATAGGAATGATGCGGACTTCGTCGGCCCGAGAATTAGAAATGGCGGCAAAGAGGCACGCCAAGTCAGTAGAAAAACTGGCAGGCGACCTCGGAGTCGCCACAAAAGAAGTTTCGGCTAAGCTTGACGTTCTCCGGAAGGAGGTAGAGGCGGCTCGTCGGATGGTGGCACATGACGTTGTAACATCATTGGACGAGACGCGCTCCCTTATCCTGAGGCGTCAGCCCAATGACCTCCCAGCAATCCTCAAAAAAGAGATCAAAAGCTCATGGGAGGAGATGGCTGCGAAACCAATACCGGATCAGGTCGACGGAGAACTCATTGTGAAGGCCCTCGCCACACTGCGTGAGGATCTTACAGAGCAACTCAAGGCTGGGCGAACTTATGCGGAGGCATGCGCTGCGCCGCCGGCAAGAGCGAGTACCGGGGCGCCGGCCCATACGCTTATAATATCGTCCAAAGACCCAAGGGCCACCTCCGATGATGTAATAAAAAGCATCAGGAAGGAGGTTGACCCACGCAAAGAGGGGTTGCGTGTGGACCGGTGCCGCAAGGTGAGCGAAGGAAGGGTGGTGTTGGGCCTGTCAACAAAAGGTGAGGCAAGCAGGATAGCGGCGAGACTGAAGGGTCGGGACCTAACGGTGGCAGAGGCGCAACCGAAAAGGCCCCTTGTGGAGGTGGCGGATGTCCTCGCCTTCAACACGGACGAAGAGATTGTCGAGTCCCTCTGGACACAAAATCCACACATTACGGAGGGACTCGACAAGTCTATTGAGACCGTAAAGGTCCGGTTTCGTAGGAAGGCGAGGAACCCGCTGGAGAGCCATGTAGTCCTGGAGGCAACTCCGGGACTATGGAAAAGGCTGACCAGCGCGGGTCACATCTACGTGGGGCTGCAGCGTAGGCCAGTTAGGGACCGATCTCCACTGGTGCAGTGCTCGCAGTGTCTGGGTTATGGGCACACCCGAAAGATGTGTAAAGCGGTAGAAAGGACATGTTCCTTCTGCAGCGAGGCACACACGGGTGATTGCCCGGCAAAGGCGAGGGGTGAAGGGCCAAGGTGCACTAACTGCAAAAATGAGGGAGGCTGTGCACCACAGGATCATACGGCTTTCTCCGACGGTTGCCCGATTCGCCAAAAGTGGGACGCCATAGCGCGATCGCGAGTGGCGTACTGCTAAAGGCGCCAACGGCAACAGCCGGGGGCTCACGATCATGCAGGCAAACCTGGATCGCTCCAGGCTTGCAACTGCGGAGATCGTGAGCGCCGGGGTCCATAGGGGTGCAGCCATCCTCCTAGTGCAGGAACCAAACGTGCGACCGAATGGTGAGTTAGCCGCGTTGGCGTGCGGCCGCGTAGTGGAAGCGCACCCGGCTGTACGGATCGGGCCCAACAAGGCAGCCATCGTTTTGCTGGATGACGCTCTGCGCCTCACGGTGGACCCTGCACTGCAGTCAGAGATCTTAACTTGTGCTCTTCTTGACACGAACGACGGACCGCTTGGAGTGGTCTCAGCTTACTTCGCCCCCGCTAGTGCAACGAGCACCATGGCTGTCTTTAATGAACAACTAAATCAATTGGAAAAGGCAGTCATGGCGTTGGGCGCGGATGGCGTGGTGGTCGGGGGCGACTTCAATGCGTGGAACGTCTGGTGGGGGAGCGCAAAGAGTGACGAGCGCGGTGAAGCGCTGGCGGATCTGTTCGACCGCCATAACATGACGGTTCTAAATGAGGGCGGTGAGCCAACGTTTGAGGCCTGGAGGCAGGGCCGAGCATGCTGTAGTCACGTCGACGTGACTGCATGCGGCCCGGCACTGCTTCCGCGTGTCACGGAATGGCTCGTCGACTCATCGATCACGTCATCGCAACACCGAACGCTCGTCACTCGCCTCTCGTCAAAGCCGTTGCGAGTACTGCCACAGTCTAGAACTCGCCGCTACAACACAAATAAGGCGAGATGGGAGGAGTTCCGTACTGCCTTCTCCGAGGAACTGGAGCTCCACAACATTAACGCGGGATTCATGGACGCGCTTACCTCGCGGGATGAGGTGGAGGCGGCAGTTACAAAGTATACAGCGGCGGTCACCTCGGCTTGCGAATCCGCCATTCCTTTGCTTGGTGCGCCGCGCGCTAGGTCCGATCCCCCTTGGTGGAATGAGGATTTAAAAAGCAAAAAAAAGGCTGCCATCACCAAGAGGAGACGGATCGCGGGCGCGGCGCCAAGACGAAGACAGTACGTCGTTCAGGAGTACCTGGCCGCCTGGCAAGAGTACAAGGAGTCGGCGCGGGCCGCATAGACCGCTAGCTGGAAACGTTTCTGCACAACAGCCGAGAGGGAGAGCATGTGGGACGGGGTGTATCGCGTACTTCGAAGCACGGAGCGCCGTCGTCCGGATTGCTTGTTGCGTGCCGGAGATGGTCACACATGCACACCAGAGGAGTCAGTTCAGTTGCTGGCAAATCAATTATTCCCGGACGACGACCCGCGGTGGGACACACAGGAGCAGGCTGAAACAAGAGCTCTTGCAAATTCGGCTGCTCTCCTGTGCCGCTGCGGGCCGAACGATCCAAAATTCACAGTGACTGAGCTAAGGGGAGCCGCGCTCTCCATCTCACCTAAAAAAGCACCTGGCCCTGACCATCTCACGGCTGATGCATGTGCGGAGGCAGTCCTGGCGGACGGGGGATGTTTCTTGGCTCTGGCGAATGCTGCGTTGCGTCTTGCATGCTTTCCCACTCAGTGGAAGCTGGCTGCTGTCTGCATACTGCCCAAGCCGGGCAGGAAAGACCTAGCCCACCCGCGATCCTATCGACCCATAGGACTGTTATCGGTCTTAGGGAAGATAGTTGAAAAAATGTTGGTGGGCAGGTTGCGCTGGCACCTTCTCCCTACCATACACACCAGGCAATATGGCTTCATGCCGCATCGGAGCACCGAAGACGCCCTCTATGACCTGGTAGAACATATAAAACAACAGAATAAAAGTAAAAAGATAAGCTTAATGATTTCCTTGGACATAGAGGGTGCCTTCGACAATGCTTGGTGGCCGGTCATAAAACTGCGGCTGGCTGAAAGGAGGTGCCCGCGGAACCTGTTCGGCTTGGTCAACTCATACCTGCGGGACAGAACGGTCCAACTGACGTTCTCAGGAGCGTCATATAGAAAAACAACATCCCGCGGTTGTGTACAGGGCTCTATCGCGGGGCCCACAATGTGGAACCTGGTTCTGGACCCGCTCATTAGAGAGATGCTTCAACTTGGAGTACACTGCCAGGCATTCGCCGACGACATCACATTGGTCTTGTCGGGTGAGACCATAGAGATGCTGGAGGAGGTAGCTGATAGGGTGCTCAGTCATGTGCATGACTGGGGCAATAGACACAAGCTGTCGTTTGCGCCATCTAAAACAAATGCTATGGTAATAACCAAAAAGCTAAGAATAAGGGCGCCAGTCGTACACATGGCAGGGCAACCGATACGCATTGTAAAAGAATGTAAGCTCCTGGGGGTCGTGCTGGATGACCGTCTGAGCTTCGGGCCCCACGTGAAAACTACATGCGATAAGGCAATCAAAATCTACAAACAACTGGAGAAAGCCGCTAGAGTCACTTGGGGTCTGAACTCGGACATCATCCGCACGATCTACCAGGCAGTAATCGAGCCAATTTTGCTCTACGCGGCGAGTGCCTGGCGGGGGGCGGTGGACCTGCGATATGCGGTGAAGCGGTTGCGGGCCGCCCAGGGGCTTTTCGCCAGAAAAATCATTAGGGCGTACCGCACCGTTTCCCCTTTAGTAGCTATCGCAATCGCAGGACTGCTGCCCATAGATTTCAGGGTCAGGGAAGCGGCGAAGTTGTACCAGGTAAAGCGTGGTGGGCCCCTCGAGGCTCTTCCGGGCAGATCCTTGGAGGGGAAAGTCGTGTCGGCGGAAATGCCGCATCCGGCTGCAAGAACGTCGATATCGTACTCCAGTGTTGAGCATCTCACGGAGGCAGCAGCTGCGGAGCTGCAATCGGCGGGACTGTGCATTTACACCGACGGCAGTAAAATCGACGGCAAAGTCGGTGCTGCGTTTTCGGTCTGGAAGAATGGAGCGGAGATAACATGTAAGAAATTCCGTTTGGAGGCCTTCTGCTCCGTCTTCCAGGCCGAAATGTTCGCGATCCTCAGGGCGGCGGAGATGGCCGGGGCACTGAAAGAAAACATCGTGAATATCTTGAGTGACAGCAGATCATCATTGGATCTGCTGTCAAAACTGGACACTGCCAACCCTGTTGCCTTGAGGATTCAGCAAAAAATAAGAGAGCTTGCTGCCGTGGGTGTGGATGTGCGATTGCACTGGTTGCGGGCGCATATCGGCACGCCCGGAAACGAGCGTGCTGATGAACTTGCGAAGGCCGCAACCAGGGGCAAAAAAGCCGCCGATTATGGCCAATTCACGGTCACGTGCGCGAAGAGGTTCATCAGGGAGGAAAGCATAAACAAATGGCTACAGGAGTACCAAGTGGAGATGAGGAGCAAACACATAAGTATTTTCTTCCCTGATGCTCTCTCCGCGCACAGATTCGCACTTAAAAACAAGCCAAATGCACTGGTAACGCAGCTGCTAACGGGACATGGTGGGATCGGTGCATACCTGCACAGGTTCGGGCTCCGAGATACACCGTGGTGTCAATGTGAGCCCGGAGTTGTGGAGGACATAGTCCACCTCCTAAGCGAGTGTCCCCGCTTTTGCGGAGCAAGGTACCAGCTGGAGTGCGAGATCGACGTAAATCTGGTGAGAGAGAGTATCCCGACAATTATGAGCGAAACGGCTACGCAGAAAAAGTTCCTGGAGTACTGCATGAGAATGGTGTATGTGGTGGGGCGTAGCAACGGTAGCACGGCGAGTTGGACGAGGTAACAAAATGATTTCTCGTATATCATTATTATTATTAATTTTAAAATTATTATTTTGGTCTTAATTACCGATTCATATATTGACTGAGTAGAATATGAGTTTAATTTTGTATTAGATGTTTAAATTGGCACTGATTTTGAATTTATTCTTTATGATTTTGACTTTACTTTAGCTAACTTTAATTTATTTTAATGCTGATTGATTAATTTTGTTCTTGACTGAATCTTGCGTAGACTGTAACTTAACTTGGATTTTAAGTTTAATTATATTGTTTATTAAAACTATTGACTTATCATAATTTAATTTTTATCATACTTGTTATACTTTTTTTAGTTTGACTCAATCGATTAATCTTAATTTGACACGATATTAATTTTGAACTTGTTGTTACATTTGGCTATATTTGACTAATAGATAATGACTATGATTGTTTGATTTGTTCAAAATTGGATCTGTATAAATTGTAACCCATATTGTTGTAATGTACGTGGTTAGTTGATAAATATTGTAAGTGAATTTGGGTGGATTATTGTTAGTATATTATTAGAATTGTTATATTACTCATAAATTGTAACTGCCAGTACAAAAGGAAATATATATATTACTTATATATATATAAAGGCAACTTTAGAAATACAAGTAAAAAAAAAAAAAAAAAAACGAAGCAGAACTACTGGCAGAAGATAGTAATTTTGTTGAGCTGAATAAATACAAAACTGTAAAAAGAAAAAAACGAGCGTAACTAAAATATTGGCTCACAAATAAAAGAAATATGTAAATAAATAAACAACGAAGACAAGGACCCTGGTTCATACCAGGGGAGAAAAAAAAAATTAAAAAAAAAAAAAAAAAAAAAATACTATAAATACGAAAGTAACTCTGTTTGTTTGTTACCTCTTCACGACTAACGGATTGTAATGAAATTTGGTAACGGAATAGATTATATCCTGGAGAAGGACATAGGCTATCTTTTTTCTCAAAAAACAACCTTGAAAGGGGTCCAATAGGAGTTCAAAATTTTTGTGGGAAATCCATAATTCCTCGACTTCGGGATCTGTAAATTCATATTTAGGCTTTTGGTAGGAAATAAAGAAATACGTGTTTCAACGTTTTTGAAAAATCATCTCTAAAAGGAGTATTTGGGGTATTTGGGGGTAAAGTGAGGTTAACCTCACTTTACTCCCAAATACCCCATAAGTTTAAACTTGGGGTATTCTTTAGATGCATTCTCAAGATTCAGGCACAACACCTGAGAGGCTGGACAATCGCTACGCCTCAGTGCAGAAGACAACTCCTTGGATTGTATACGTCTGCTCCCGAATATGACCTCCACGCAGGCGGAGCCGCGAGCAACAGCTAGTTGCACTATACTTTCTTGACGACATAGTACTCTGCCCCGTGACCATGAAGGCTGTAAAGCCTTCGAAACGTCAGGTTAAAAAAGTAAAATAAACCACGATATAATCCGTAAAATTCGTTTTATTTCAACAGAAATTTTAAATTCGTCTTTTGGCGAGATGATTAAAAATATCTTATGAAAATATCTGGTAGACATGAACCAAGAACGAATCGGTCATCATAATTCGAAGAGCATTTTAACTGCTTCTTCTGAATAATAAGACTATCAACAATAAGAAGGTTTAATTGTTGATGACGGAGCTGAATAGAATAGGGTAGTAGACTAATTTTTTTATTAATGTGTTAAATTATTAATATAATTAATTATACTTAATTAATATTTACATTACCTTAAACCTATTATCGAAAGAATTTTATGAATCCAAACAAAAATAAGTAAATTAGACGCCATTCAAATCTGCTGGAAGGGGCAATTGTCAAATGACAGTAAAATAATGCATGATATGTACTGTGACGTCACGGTTCTCAGAATCCCCATTACTGTGCCATTGTGCGAGGGAGATAGCAATATGTTTCCAATACGCCACCGTTTTCGCTCATGCCTGTGAGTATTTGCTCAAGCCAATATTTAAAATAAATATTGTGACCTCATTTTTCAAGCAATTTTGATTCTGTTTTCGCAAAAGACTTTCTTTTGCGTATTATTTTCGGTTGCATATAGAATAATATACAAAATTAAACACAGGAAAGAACCCTACTAAGAAATCTTGAAGTATAGGATCACCTTCCTCCTGCAAGACTATTCAATCCTCGCTATAAAATTTTCCATTCGTCAGCTGTTTGAGTCATCTCAATTTTGTCATGTCATGCTAACAAGTTGGGAGCACGTAGACTATATGTCAATGAAGACCGGGATAGATTATCTCGTCAGGAATGTGCTACAGTTTTCAAAATTATTTTTTCCGCACAAAACTGGGCAGTAGCAATACTCCCATTGGTAGGAATGAGCGGTTTACGTCAAGCAGACAGCCAGTCATTAACATATTAAATTCTTCCTGTTACGTTCTGTAAAAAGCATGTTACGCTAACCTACATATGAATGGTTATGATATATATTTGAGTAAAAATATACTAAGTAGTACAATTTATTATTTGATCAAATAAGCGATTGCCTGTATTGTATGAGAGTCCTTTTGATCAAATTTCAATATAAGAACCTTTATCCTTTGAGTATTACTCTGTCTGTGTACTCAATCGAATGTTAAAAATATTCCTTTATCATTGTGTATTATTTGATGTATGATATCATATATACGGATACGGGATGTTGCAAAAGGGTGGTACTAATGAAATCACCATGTATAGAGTCGGTGATTAATATGATAGGAAAAAAACCTTGTTCAAATTTATATAATACCTACTAAGAAATTGTTTCAACCCTAAATTAAGTAAGCACCCATTTTTGCTCATACCAATATTTAAAATAAATATTTCTGTTTTCGCAAAAGAGTTTCTTCTGCTTATTAAATTCGGTTGAATGTGGAATAATGTACAAAATGAAACATAGGAAACTATCCTATTACTTAGAAGCTATGAGGGTTACCATTTTTCTGTCTCCACCGATATGCTACCATTCACCGACTCTATACATGGTGCTTTCATTACCCCCTTTTGCAACAGCTTGTATATCAACAGATATTTATTTGTAATGGTGTAGAAGGTATTTTATCGAATGCTTTCGTTTTGTCACAGTCATTTCGAGGCTGCTATTATAATAACATTTTGGTGTGATCGTAATATCATGGAAATCAATTTATTTTAGCATCCTACCGTATGTATAAAAAACTCTCTCATCTCTCATTAGAGGCCCATACCTTCATTAACATACGTAAGTATATTCTAATTAATTAGTCCGGCCTCATTCGGGACGTAGATAATATATTTCAAGCGGCTGACAAATGCGTTCACTCCATCACATCAGATAAAATATTATTAAAACAAACAAATGAACAAAAAAGATAGCTTTTCGAAAGAGCCGAAATCAATGTGCGAGCTGTGGTACATTGCAGGCTTCGATAGCGTTTAAAGACATACATCCCTGGAGTTCGTCAATCGAATACACACTTTATTATATTTGAGATAGAGTTTCTTCTTGGGTGGTATAAGAGATTATAATAAGTAAGAAGGCCGATCAGTTTTGTGCTCGTAATTTAATGTAACAGTTAATATGACAGCGGGCATGAGCTTGCCAGCGGGTCGTCTGTGTATTATATTTATGCACTCACACCTGGAGGTCTGTCGCTTCGGATAGTATTTTATTTTGAGTTGTTGTCTTGATGTGATAGAACTCGCTGATGCTATTTATGTCCGTGCCCTATAATTTTTTTTTAGTGCCTCGATAGGCAGACGAGCAGACGGGCCACCTGATGGTAAGTAGTCACCGCCGCCCATAGACTTCTGCAATGCCAGGGCACAGTAAAGCCGCTGCCTACTGTTAAAAAAATTACGTCTATTAATTACTTATTACAGTTTCAATTAGTGTTGCATGTCCGTAACAGCTAATTAGTTGGCAGATAATAAAGGTTTGCATTGGAGTATTCGAATAAACAAAGTATTTCGAACTGTAAAGACATTTAAATAGAGTGCACAGTATGCTGGTTGATTAAGCATTTATGATTGCACTGTAGGAGTTGCATATTACTTTTAAACATAAAGTAATATCAATAAAATAATTATAGGTAGGATCAGCCATGTACCAGCCTGAGGCATTGGATGCAATCGAGAGACGCGCCAAGAGACTCATAGGCAACGATTCCATATTCGAGGCAAGGTTGCAAAGCCTTGAACACAGACGTAAAGTTGCTAGTTTATCGGTATCTTACCGGATACATTTCGGCGAGTTCGCCTTGGAATTACATAATTTAATTCCCCCAACGCCTTTCCATCATCGACAAGAGACTCGGCGAAGCGTCATCGATACATGGTTGATATTCCACCAGTGCGCACGAAGCGTTTTGCTAGTACATTTATCATGCGCACCGCTAGAGAGTGGAACTCTTTGCCGGAGTCTATATTTCCCGAAAATTATGACCTGGGTATCTTCAAGTCAAGAGAGAATAGGTATCTTCTAGGCAATCGTGCTCCACCGTAGACCACATAATCACTTTCCATCAGGCCAGATAGTGGTCAAACGCAAGCCTATTTCGCTTAAAAAAAAAGGTATAATAGAATATTGGCGAAAGGAAATAAATAATAGTACAGCTTTAAGGAAATTGATCATCATTTAATTATGCCATGAATTTGCAAGATTAAGACTCATCCCACTTATAAGTAGAATTGGAAGTATATTACAACTTTTCAATATCTTCTTTAAGATTTTACATGATTTCATAGTCCGTCACTCTTTAGTAAAATTTATTAAAGAATACTTAATAATGAAAAAAATATCCATGAATAAAAGTAAGTCTACACAATTTCAAAATGTAATGAAATTCGTGTCGTGAAAAGGTTGATGCGGCTTTAATGGTTTTTAATCCAACTTCGTTCTATTTTCCTTTAACAGGATTATATAGAAGCGTAACTCTTATGACAAGACGTGAAATAATTTTATAATCGTATGATTGGAAGCAAGCTTAAAAAGTCCCCAAACAGTGTGAAATTCCATTAGGCAACAATTCAAGTGGAATTACATTTGACAAATCTATATTGCGGTGAAAATGAGAGTGGACGCAAAAAACTCCAATAAACGAAAGGGGAAAGTGCGATAAACGAATTAGGTTCTGGACAAATAGTATGCCAGACACCCACATAACGAATTCAATAACAGATCTCTCAAGATTAAACTATTGATTACAAATTCAATTGACATAAATTGAAAAGGAGAATAATTGATTTTGAATTTCAACCGACATCTGATAAAGTTTGTTCTATGGTTAATAATATCGATTTGTTATCAATAAAATGAATAAGCAATCAAAACGACGTTGTAAATACATTTGTGTAAATTTAGTACGCTCCCCCCCAACTCAAGTTTCTCTTATTTCCAAACAGCCAAATTAATATTGTAATAAGCGAAGCGGAAACCACTTCTTAAATGATGTCTAGATACCTAGCTAAGTATCCACTTAATTAGTGACGGCTCAATTTTCTGTAGAAATTCGTTGGGCAAGTTGCTGAAAGAAAACGGTAAACCATCAACCTGTCTCTTGACCCTATCGAAATGCTTGCATAATTGTTTATCTACGGGCGGGTAGTACCGCACTCGGTCACCAAAATTAGGGATCAAATGTTAACATCCATGGGGGCCATGATGAAAAAACAACCCGTTTCTCTCGCGAATTATTAACTTTCTTTTCCAAAAGGAAAGGCTTGCCATTTCGCAGGCCCATATTCTAGTTTATTGAGATATTTCAAGTCCGAACAATGATGGTTGTAAAGGATTTCTTATTTTAAAATGCGATATACTTTTGCGGCCTTAGCCCGAAGCATATTTCGACGAAAGCTAAATTTGAATTGCGAATGGGCATGAATCTTTCAGTGTTGCTGGAAATTTAACAAACATGTCTACATTGTGAGCGAACACGTGTAATTTGAGATGAAATGTGAACCGATTGATGTCTTTGTTCAAGTTCGGAGACTTTTATGATCAGCCGAAGGGGCTGTTGACTGAACTCGCTCTCAGCTCTCATTGTTCCGGCCGAAGTGCTCACCATGGCCACTGCCGTAATACATGTATGATTTATTTATAATAACAATGTTTCACTAAGTTACAGAGCTTTACGTACTTCATTACATATAACTAAAAACAAAAAAATCTGCTGAAAAATAATTAGTGGTCTGTTATCAAATAAAAATTGTTTAACAGTGTTTTTTTTTAGCTAGCCTGTTTTGTGTCCCACTGCTGGGCAAAGGCCTCCCCTTTATTCTTCCAGTTAATTCGGTCTTCAGTCAGCTTCCAGTGACTTAACAGTGATAATAAAATTAAATTGTATCTCTATTTTCGAATAACGTTTAAGTAAAATTAACCTTTTTATTACAACGAAATGTGTAAGAGCGTGTTAAAAAATTATTACTCCATTAAAATTAGCACAATGACTTCAAATATTACTGCCAAATTTTCATTAAGAACCCAAATTACATTTATTTGAAATGCAATTTCACATAAATGAAACCTAAAAGATCTGTAATTAAAATATTAGACACAACTAACACTGTTAAATTGAGTCGGAGGGGTCTTTGAAAGTTGGATAAAAATATAGCAAATTGAGGGGTTTTAGTGAAATTGAACCGCTATAATCCTCAGTCAACACACTCTACGGATCATTTGAAACGTTTTAGATCCTTTGATGTGATATGATTGAGGGATTTCTTCCAAATTAGTCTATTAAGCAAATTGTTAGCTTAGTGTTTTAAATCTGTGCTTTGAGCGTAGTATTATTTGGGTTATATAATTCGACGACGACTGTCTACAGGGTGTGAAACCCGCCAAAGTGGCACACGCAAGTGTGTCGCGTTCCGGAATCAGCCAGTGTACATCCAGTTTTTTTGACAGGGGTCTAGAGTTTGGGTATGATGTTTTTGCGGCCTTCTGAGTACCTTACTCTAGACCCTCGACCGCTTCTTCACCTCGTTGCCCATGGCGTAGTGTGAAGAAGCAGGCCGGCTTGATTGTGTTGAGTAGCGGGCGATAGATTGTCTCTGGCCTTGCTAGTCCATACTCTAATTGGACGGCACTGCGCTTACCATCAGGTGCAGTGTGGTCACTTTGCCGTGCCAGAATAAAAAAAATTACAAATCGCAACAATACGCAAAAGATACTCTTTCGCGAAAAAAGATCAAAATTTCTTGAAAAATGAGGTCACAATATTTAATTTATATATTGGTATGAGCAAAGACCGGTGCGTTGTGGGAATATCTCACTATCTCCCTCACACAACTGCACAGTAATGACCATTCTGAGAGGTGACGTCATGGCTCATATCATGCATCTGCCCTGTGGAATGGGGGCCCTGAAGAATTCTACCACGGTATACCCTGCCTGTCGTAAGAGGCGACTAAAAGGGATCACGGGGGTCGCGGCTGCACAGCGGGGGATGTGCCGCCTTTATATATTTATATTTTATATATATATTCTCATGGTGCGACCCTGAGACGGGTGGCGGCGCGTAACATCGTGCTGCTGCTGTAAATTGGGGAGGGCATTTAGCCCAAGAAGAGACGGGCCGTAAAGGCATGGCGCAGGGATGGTTCCGGCAGCAATCCAGAGTATACTCAGAATCACCCGGGATCGTCCCACATGTGCTGCAGCAGGCTACCGCGGGGTTTTTAGTCGGTACACCGGTGTAGGAAAATTGGTTAGGGTCCCGACCTAGTAGTCCTTCGGGCGATCTGGGTCGGAAGGTCGGTGAGTCCGGCATAACCATCTCTCCTCCCCCGAGGACCAGAAGGTATCCGTAAGAAGGATTTTCCCCGCGGGAAAAAAAAAAATATCATGCATCCTTTTACTGTCATTTGACAATAACCCCTTACAGCAGATTTGGCGTCTAATTTACTTAGATGGCTTGTTCAGATTTATGAAATGCTTTCGATTTTAGGTTTTAGGTAATGATTTGTTGATTAAAATAATAAAAAAAATCATGTTAACTATAAAGTTTTTACCGAAAACAAAATATATGTCACAATAGAAGTCGTTTAGCACCCACGATTAATGTACCTTGGTAAAGAATAAAGCATGCAGGAATAATGTAAATTACATTGGTAAAAATTGGTATTGGATGTGTAGTTACAGGTGTTTCTATAAACACACTTACAAAGACTGACTGCCTCGGTGGTGATTCGCAGTTGTAATTGCGCATGCCTTACGACTGCTGTGCTGAGGTCTCAGGTTCGACACTCGAGTTGGGTAAAGTGAAATTGGGTTTTCTATTTAGAAATACTATCCCAAGACTAACGCATGAAGGATGATTTTTACGCCATTCACTCATGTTTGGATTTTTAACGACCACCTCTGGGTTCGACGGTATCGTGCTCTCGGTAAGACTATACAAAATAATTATTCAAAAGAATGTTCATACAAGCAGTCGCGTCAAACAGAGCCGGCAACAAATCGATTAAAACATATTACTTAACATCATAAAAAGCGTACATACATTTTTCTCACGAAAGTTTCAACAATTGAATTCCCACAGGACTTAATTAGGTGCCAAAACGAGACCCGGACACGCGTGAACATCATCAATTAACTGGCAATTAACTCAATTAATAGCCAGACGAGTATCGAAAAACGTCAATAGGATCAACATAATACGACGACGGAGTATCGGGCGGCAATAAAGAAATCAATCAGCGGATTAGGTATTTCAAATCAATAAAAATCAGAAAAGGCCATAATATTGAACGTTCAAACAGATATATTTTTCTGGAAGTGTCTTACGAATTCGTATATGTGATTGCATTCAAGTATGGAACGTTACTGTGATAAGGTTGTACATGAAAATAATCTATGATTAGATTTATCTGAGGTTTTATAATTTATGTTGTTTATCATTTTTATAAAGAAAAAAAATAGTTTCATAATAGTATTTAAATTGTAGCTCAGTCTATGCTTTAGGTTAGTCTTGATAGAAGGTGTATCTCCGATATAATCTGAAATATTTTATGACGCATTGATTACTTTATGTTAACAATTACACAGGGTAAAATTGACTTGCATGATTGTGTTGAGTAGCGAGGGATATAAAGTTTCTAGCTACTTGATTGGACGGTACTGCTCTTACCATTAGGTGCATCGTGGTCATTCTTCCGTGCTAGGATAAAAAATAATTTAACATATAACTCTGCTTGATATAAAAAAAAGTTCAAATCAAATATGAAAACTGTCCACCACGCTCCAAGCCACTTCAAAACTCTGCTTTAGGTCCCATCCAGTGTGTCTTTACGTCTAGTCCGATGTTTTTTTTTTGTTCTCATGGGAGTATGCGAGGCGGCTCGTGTGATGCGCGGGGGGTGCGGGCGCGGGGCCGCGGGGCCGGCGCGTTTGATGCTGCGAGCACAGGTGTGATGCGGCGAACTCCGGGACCGTCCGTACCACGTTATTAAACTATGGTTAATTTTTATTGGAATCGCCACATTAGGTAACCTATTGTTCAACTATTATTTGTTAAATAGATGCTTTTCGTAGGTATTCTTTGATGTTTCAGGTTATTCGTATTCGTATTATATGCCGGATCTTTTATAACACCAATAGACGGTCTACATCGCAGCTGTGTTTCATTATCCACCCTAGTAATTATTAGGAGGTAGAGTCACACTGATGATAGATTTGACTACAGCATGAATGGAGAGAGAGGCTGGGTTTGACTAGGATATTGAGAATTGGGCTCGGCCTCTCAACATAAGAGCTTTCACTGTAGCCATCGGCTATGCCCTGCCAGTTTTCGACTTTAGGTTTATCTTAAGTAATGGTTCCAGCGTTGGTTGAGACAGCAGACAGGATGACCGTATGTGGGAATAATAAAAAAAATAAAATGAAAATTCATTTGTTAGTAAATTTGAAAATGTTTAATACAGGGCTAGTATTATTATTTTTTGTTTTAATATTATTATGTTGTTTTCAAGTTGGTTAAGCAGCAAAGTTGATTACCTATGCCACACGTGGCGAGCCGCGAGACGTCACCCGTGACATTTGGCAACTTGTGTCGGGCAAGATTCTATAAAACAAATAGCAAATAAAATTCAAACTTTATTTTCTAAAGGATTGCAATACGATCCTAGATGTAATATTATATAGTTTGTATTTCGATTGCTAATGTCACACAAAAAACCGACCTTCTGTGTGATTTTGTATGCAGTCAGTGAGATTCCAGCTTACCCCAGATTTTAAGATGAAAGAAGAAGATCAGAAAATCTTCTCTTCTAGAAGATCACCAACACATTAGCGATTCTATTAAGTAACATTTGCTTGTTTCTCTTTAAGAAAGTTAGTCAACGGTTCAGAATATCGTTATGGTTTATATTATTTATATTATTTCTGCGCTACTTAGGGAAAATAAGTTAAGGATAGCAGCTTTCTCAATGTTCAAGATTAAGACTATTGGTCAGCCCAGGCGTAATATGAAGAAGCTACACAGCAGGCAGGCATAATTGTGTTGAATAGCAGGAGATAGATTGTCTCTCGTGAACTTGATATTCTAATTGAACGGCACTTACCATCAGGTGCAGTGTGGTCACTTTGCCGTCCCAAATTATTAAAATAAGCCCACCTTGAATTGGTGTCATCACATAGAATCAATACTACTTTGCTAAGTTCTTTATCTCTAAACACCCTTGAGGTAAATGCGATGGTTTCTTAGAGTTATTAATTCTCCATGCACTATATCGGTTACCGAATACCACTTATCAATGCGCTATTTCGGTTATCGAATAAAGATAACTAATTTATCAACGCGACCGTGACATTGATAGTAAAAAATAAATAATCAATACAATATATTTCAATTAATTTTTTTTCTTTATAAAAATCATTTCGAGCAATAAACCAGTTCGTATTGTTATGGTCATACAACACGAGAACGTAACGCAGACATGTATCGGGCCCGTTAATTTAATGGGGTACCTTAATGTGTGGCCGACACGATTGAATTTTTGGAACAATTCTCTTTGGCGATAAAACCCACCAATTGAGGGTATTTTGTGTGAACGACCATGGTATATGATATATCAATAGAACAATATCAAGGTTGAATATTACGAAATTTGTGATTCGATGCACATTAAATTGTTTCAACTCATTTCATTTGAATTAAGGTATTAAGGGGAATCTTTCTTTCGATTTCATGGAAATTATTGAGAGAACGCAAATACCGTGTAAAATATGTATGGTAAACATAATCCGTTCAAAAGGAATTAGCATAAAATGTAGAAATAATAATTTAATAAATATTATACGGCTATATGTTAGAATAATATAAGCTTGTATGAATTATTATTAATTGGTTGAGTTAGTACACATTAAATATGTTACATTTTACAATGTTTCGTTTTAAGTCGTAAGTTCTAAAATCCCAATCCACAAATCCCAATTTCTGTTTGTGTGTTCGATTGAAAAAAATCCCATGAGTGTCGTCGATAACATGGGGATAATCACATATCACAGAATGGGACAGAAATACGCTTGGCAACTGTACTTGCACTAATTACACCTCTGTCTAGTGCCAAATTCTTTGTTGATAAAAGCGTGAAAATTTGTATGTCTTTTTTATTTCACATGCTTAGAATCTCAGAATATATTATCTTTTAATAATAATACCAGCCCTGTATTAAACATTGTCCCACTGCTGGGCAGGGGCCTCCTCTAGAGGAGTTAGGTCTTAGTCCACCACGCAGGCCTGATGCGGGTTGGTAGTCTTCACATAGCATCGAAATTCTTATGAGAATTCTCAGGTATGCAGGTCTCCTCACGATATTTTCCTTCACCGTTAAACCATGCGATAATTAACAGTGAATATATACGTAACTTTAGAAAAGTCAGAGGTGTATGTATGCCATTTGGGTTTCGAACATACGACTTTCGTCTTGACAGTCCGTACCGCAACGAACTATAACTGCTATTCAATATTATCTTAAAATAATTTATACTAATAATTTCACTTCCTGTTGCTAAACTGCGTGCACGTCTACGAACTACAAATAGAAAAAATAAAAGTCCATCCAAGTGAAAACGACACTTCAGAAAACAAACTCGTTATTGTTTGGCAAACAGGATTAGCGGCTTTAGATACGTCATGTTGGGTATCTAATTTAGGTGTTACCACCCTCAAACTAAAAGAAAGTGAGAATAAACTATGCAACAATAAACAAATACGATAAGACACGGATAAGACCACCACTTGTGAAATGAAATTGACAAAATATTTTGCGGATTGTACTGTTTGTTGACAGCAAATCTCTCTTCAAAGGGTATTAAACAAAGCTTTTGTTAAAATTCCTTTACATTGGACGATACGATGAAATCTAAGAAGGATTTAAGAAGAAATTTGTGTACCTTTCGATCATTGACACATCGTGTACTAACTTATAATATTTATTTCTAATGCAGTATCCATTTAATTTTAATGACAATTATGTGATTTTCAATGCATTATAATTGCTTATGTTTGTTTATGAGTTTATTTACATATGCATTTAAGCCTGTAACTCCCCGATGGGGTAGGCAGAGGTGTAAGAAATGCACCCACATTTCGACAATCTTATTACCATCTCATGATGTGGTAGAAGTCCATACCGACTGAATTTTGCCATTCCGTACAATTTTAGACTCCTGACTATTTCTGAGTATACCGTGATAAAAAAAAAACAAGATTATTTCCAATATACCACTCACCGTCTTTTGCCGTTTTGCTGTGGAGGGAAGTGGACAATCTATATTTTCAGCACCTCTCTATATTTCTATTTTATTTAGTTTCGGGATAAACACATTTCTGCATTCCCAGAGACTTCAGCCTGCTTCACTGCTCGGTGTCGAGAAATGCGACACATTGTGGATCCTGGCTTTCAGCAGTTACAATAACGGGTGTGTGGGTGGAATAGTATCGCGACTTTAATTTAATACTGAATTCAATAGTGAATTTTTTAACCGGCTTCAAAAAAAGGTGGAGGTTAACAATTCGTCGGAATCTTTTTTTTATGTATGTTCCCCGATTATTCGAAGACCGATTCGAGAAACTCTTTTTTTGTTTAAAAGGGTATACTTCCCAGGTGGTCCCATTGGTACCAAGTCAGGATCTGATGATGGGATCTCGGAATAATCAAGGCCAACCCTCAAATATTATAGTGACGCATTATTTGTTTTTTATTGAAGTCGGTGTGTACTTTTTATGAATTAAAAAACTTTTACTTATTGTAGTGTATCTTCTATGACATAATAATAACTTGACAGCCTCCATGGCGCAGCGGGCGAGTAGCCGGCTGTGTAAAAGAGAAGCCGTGGGTTTAATTCCCGCACCGAGACAAATATTTGTGTGACAGATAGATATTTGTGTCTGGTCTGGGACCGTAGTTCGTCGTAGTTCTTGATACCCACGATACAGGTTTTACCTAGTGTGTGACTATTGAGTGTATAAAAAAAACCTGTAGTGCAGGACATATGGATAAGGTAGAGTTGTTTATTCTTCAGAAGAGTATACCACGTATTGGGGAAGTTGGTTGGAGGTTCCAAAAATATTAATTAAACCCCATAAACGAGCTTTACTTTTGGAAAATTCGTTCAATTAAATATCCATAAGGTTTTTATATGTGAGTTCTTTATTTACAGAGAAAACAATATAGATAAACGAGTTCAATGTATGCGAGCTCATGCATAGAATAATTAACACATAGCCATCCATAAAGTGTCAGAGCGAAAGGGCGTCTAAAACAAATATATGAATATTAAACGAGAAATTATATAATCTGGTGCCCAATTTATAGTTCATGTGGTAGGTAAATTGTGTAGAAGTAAATATGGGGCAAGCGTTTTATATTTAACGTAAAATAATACATTTAATGATCTATCAAAGACGGTAGAAATCATTAAGCAACTTGGTTTTATAAAACATAGGCTTTTTATCGGGTTTTACTGGTACAATATGTTGTATTAAGTTTTCTTTCAGTTTTTTTTATCCTGGCACGGCAAAGTGACCACACTGCACCTGGTCAGCGCAGTGCCGTCCAGTTAGAGTATCAACTAGCGGGAAACAATCTATCCCTCTATCTATCTCAATCTATTACGCTATAGGGCAAGGAGGTGTACTCAGCCAAACATCGTACCCCAACTCTAGACCCCCGACAAAAACCGGACGAACACTGACCATGGAACGCGATACACTTGCGTGTGCCACTATGGCAGGTTTTACAACCTGTGTACGGTGGTTGCGATGCGGGCGGATATGAAAATACTACCATCAGCAAATAATACACCAAACGGTCACACTCATAGTCACCCACACTGGGTGAAACCTGTGTATAGGGTATTAACTACCGAAGAACAACACAAACATTCAAACATTTATCTCGGTGTCCATTGTACCCGAACCCGCGTAGGTCGTTTGACAGCCAGCAGCTCAGCTACTACGCCTCAGAGGCGGTCAATTTGTCAATTATTGATTACTAGATGTCGATAAATCTTAATGCATTATGCTTTTAAATCAATATTTGAAGTTATCGACTTTTGTAGTTTATATGTTACTGGTGGTCCCAGGCACGATGTCCTGCTACAAACCTTCTCTGTGGACCGAATTTTCGTTAAAATAATAAGAAATTTAGATCTCGGAAATACGCACCACCTATCGGATTTACATCCGATGATTTACATAATGGTGGTAGGATAGGTGGCATCCGCCCTGTGGAATGGGGGCGTTTGAATTCCACCACGGTAACCCCTGCCTGTCGTACGAGGCGACTAAAAGGGACCATCGGGGGTCGCGGGCGCGCAGCGGAGGGCTGTCAGCCCGTATCGATGCACTCCGAAATTCGGAGCATCGTGCGACCCCGAGATGGACGGCAGCGTGGGTGGTAAGGCCTCGTTCGCTGTCGTTTTTCGGTGCGCGGGGGCTCCTTAGCCCTCCATGGAGATGGGCTGCTACGCAGCACCGCGCAGGGGCGATTCCGGCTGCAATTCTAGCACTCCTTAGAATACCCCGGGATCGCTCCGTAAGCGCCGAAGAAGGCCACCGCGGGGTTTTAGCTGGTAGTGTCGGGTGGGTTGTATATAGGGGTTAGGGACTCGGCCCAGCGGCAGCACGGATAGCCATCATCCGTGCGAGGGGGATGCTGGGTCGTAAGACCGGCTAGTCCAGCATACCCGTTTTATTCTTAATCCGCTTCCCTCCTGAGCGGGCGGCAGTAATAAAACGCTATCCCCGCGACAAAAAAAAAAAAAAGGATAGGTGGCATAGTTTTATAACTATCCTATCTTTTCAGTTGGACCCAACCACACATACACAAAATTTCATTGAAATCGGTTGAGTGGTTTCAAAGTCTATAACGGACATAGGTAGAATACATTTTTGTGTTATATATATACATAGATAGATCTAGTCACATATTATCCGTTACTCTACCAATAGTTTTATAACAAACAAATGTACTGTATTACTGTTGAATAGTGTTAAGAACAATATGTTTCACGTTGGAATTGTACTCAGGTGCTCGAAAAAGCAATAAAAGCATTCCTTTGTAACACTAAAACATCTCGACAAGTTACGTGCAACATACTTTAGCTTTTGCACCGAGACAAGAATGTTTCTCTACTAAAGCCGAGGGACGAGAGGCATTTGAACTCCGACCACATAGCCTCCTCTGTCTTCTTTATAAAGTACTGTTAACATATTTATCTAAGACCTAATTACTTAAGTTTGAAAACGGAATGCCTCCACAATCTACAGACTTCAACTATCAAATAATTACAAGCCTAATTGAAATCTCTTCGTTTTTCGTCGGTTAAAAGTTCCATTCACATATGAGTTAAAAGTATGAACTGAATTGTTTCGAATTTAAAATGAGATTTAAATATAAAATTTTGTTCATTCTATGCTAGATGTTAGCAGATTTTATTTAAAATAGATTTATACTATGCTGACAAAGGTTGGACTACGCAGCAAGAAGTACATTGAGCATTATATTTCGACAGCGAGCCTATATTGGGTATATGTACTTTACGAATCTAATTCCAAAAATATTATTTGAATAGATCAACTTTATTTACATTTAAAAAGATTTGCGTTTAAATACACGCAGCGCTACTTGTATTTAGAAAATGCGTGGGGTGTTACATTCAGATTCCAGACATATCTTTTACGAAAAAGGGGTCGGCGATATTGGACTCGCGATACCTTTTTTACACAATTTCAGTTGCTCCCTTTGACGATATATTGATAAATTCTATTTCCATTACAATGGTTCATACTTAACAGACATACCGTGGTGCAGCGGAACGAGAGAACGTGGCTTCGATTCTCGGACTAAGACAAAGTTTATGTGATAAAATTTGTATAGAATCTAGGTGTGCGGAGACCATAGACCCTTATGGTTATTGATAGCCTCGATACAGGTTTCACCTAGAGTGGGGTAGTGTGTGACTGTTAGCTAATTATACTTACAAAGACAACATTTTTGGACGAGTATTTTATAACGACTCTAGTTGTAAGGGAAAACGATTTCAATTATCATGTGGGATACGCCGACATCATGTTGGTGCCTTAATTTGATAGGTAGGCCGTAAGTGAACGTACGGCGGCAGGTTTTATACATGAGAAAAAAATGCATGCATGACGTATGTTAACAAGTACCAGCAGTACTACATAGAAGACATCCGACGGTTATGACGTCACATCTTGATTATTGGTTTTATATCACCAGAAACACTAATTATAATTACTGATTATTTATTTATATAATGCGTTTTATTGAGACACTGTTTATCACGTATATCCAAGTTACAGGAGTATTTTTTATCATAAGTTTACCATCGGATGAAAATATGTGATATATAAAACCACAATAAACCCATATTAATAATATTTTATATTACTTCTGGAGGTCTAGAGTGTTGCGGCCTTCTGAGTACTCTGACATCTAGACCCTCGACCGCTTTTTCACCTCCTGTCCCCATGGCGTAGTGTGAAGAAGCTGAACAGCTGGCCGGTACGATTGTTTAGCGAGGGATAGATGTCTCTACTTGATACTTTATCTGGAAGGCACTGCGCTTACTAGCAGGTGCAGTGTGGTTACTTTGCCATGCCAGGATAAAAAAAAACTTACATTCAAGTAAGTAGATTTCATTTCGAATTTCAATCAATGGAACGAATATAAAACTTGGCAACTACACGTTGTTTACTTATTGTTTCATAATCTGTGTTAGGAGCGCAAGTAGCGGGTTATTATAGCGCCTCGGGCCGCGATCATTTTTTGCGGATGCACCCGAATCAACCACCTTGAGAACCCAACAAATGTGTGGGCAATCCGGTAATTTATTTTTTTAGCCAATAATTTACTCATACGTCAAAACTTTGGACGTGGCCGGCGGTTGGGCCGCGGATACAGAGTGATATATTGGCCCTTGTCACAGCGCAGTACCTTTTTCTAACAATTTTAATGTGACCCGGCGATTAACAAATTGCTCATTTCACGTTGGACCGTTTTACTAATGAGTCGGCGTTATGCATCAAACACATTTGGTTTCGGGCACCGGTGAAGGAGAATCATTATTTACATTTATTTGCCTGTGGGGTGAAACATCTGAAATTTACCTTTGAATGTTTCCCTCAATATGATTATTTTAACATAATCATTCGTACAATATAAGTTAACAGTTGATTGCTAGGTTTCAGTGGGAACGTGGCATGTGGCATAACATGGAAGAGGCCTATACCCAGCAGTGGGATTCTATAGGCTGTGGATGATGGATGAGTGGGAACGAACCGCTCCTCATTTCAGTAAATAAATAAAAAAAAATCAGAACTTTAACACAGATTTGTATAATATTTGTTATTAGGCCCTTTATGGATCAGTCAGGATTTTTGTATATATTATATGTAGTTTTTAATTGGCTGGAGGATATTATTCCCTCAGATTTGATGACTATACAAAAATAAATTAAATTTTTGTAATTACACTAATCAACATGTTCAAATCCAATATCCATACTACAGTGAGGAACTAATTGAGTATTATTATTGTGTAGATCTTCTAATACATTTATGTCAGTAGACTCTAGATATCAAAGGTTTTACACAGTCGAATAAACCTATCGATGTGGGATTTATCTCGGCTCTTGTGTACAATGCCCGTATATAGCTGTCAATAGAAAATTCATTCAGATGGTTGGATGTTATAAATTACAGCTTGTTATATATATTAACCTCTCTTACAGGAGGCAGGTACAGCAATGAGACAATATGTAAATGATATTGTTATTATTAAATATATTGTGGAATTATCTAAAGAAAATAAGTGTAGGTAATGCCTCATTGTTAAGAAAACAGACCATCTGTAAATTATTATAAATTTAAGGATCCTTGATCCTTGAACAAAAATCACATACATACATATACACTCATGCCTGTAATCCCTGAAGGGGTAGAGAGAGGTGTAACCAAGTACACCCACTTATCGCCGAGTTTCCCAATTCCACACAAAGGCACAATGCCAGACTCCGGGCTGATACTGATATTTCTAAATAGAAAACCCAATATCACTTTACCCGTACCGGGGATCGAATCCGAGATCCCAGCACAGCAGTCGTTACGCATGCGCAATTACAACTGCGCCACCAAGGCAGTTGATAAAAATTGACACGGGTTTAAGGTGATTGCACATTTGCCTCACTGTACGGACAGCACGCATCGAATACATTTGGGTTTTTCCTATCACAAAATGCTCAGTATCAGCCCGGAGTCTGGAATTGTGCCCGGTATGGCGATAGGCTCGCCCCCTATCACATTATGGGACGGTAATAAGCTCGGTGAAATGTGGGTGTACTAGTTATACCTCTGCCTACCCCTTCGGGGATTACAGGCATGAGTGTATATAACTTTGCCATGCCAGGATAAAGAAAAACCATGCATGTATCAATAGCACTCAATTCCGTCTAACGGAATATGGGATAAAGGTGTAAGCATATACTATTTTATTAATTTTTTAAGTCACAAAATATATCGATTCAGTCTACAAATACCATGTCAATGTTGTTACTTACCTGTTACTTTTTATAGCCAACGTCAATTTTGTAACGAAGCAAGCAGAGTTAATGCTGTTATTTTTCCACGTCAAGGAACCGAATCACGTGGAACGATGCAAGAATATTTCAGCAACATGGTGCCTCGAGAATAATATACAACATTTCAACGTAAGTAGTATATTATATACCTACATATTAAATTAAATTGTAAAGATACTTTTATCTGCTTTTTATGTTTGTGCAAGCTGATCTGTATATACAATGGAGTATTCAGATGAACTTGGACTTATTCTCATTAAAATTTACTGAAAATGTTGATATATATTTGAATTTTGAAATGACGTCGAACTTCTTTATTACGTGCAGTTATACCACTAATAATTATTCTAGATAGCCTCCGTGGCGCAGCGGGCGAGTAGCTGGCTGTGAAACGAGAGGCCGTGGGTTCGATTCCCTCACCGAGACAAATATTTGTGTGACAGACAGATATTTGTTTCGGGTCTGGGTGTTGTGGGACCGTAGTCCCTCGTAGTTCTTGATACCCACGATACAGGTTTTACCTAGTGTAGGGTCAGAACTATCTGTGTGACTGTTGGGTGTATTTATTAAAACAAAACAATTATAACCAATAGGTGGAGCTATTGGTTTTAAGTTTTAAGGTTTTAAGCTAGTAGATATTCAAATGTATAATTGAATATTGATTCTAGAAATAACTTGGTTTAACTCTAGTGATAAAGGTAAATGTATTATTGAATATTGATTCTAGATATAACTTGGTTTTACTCTAGTGATGAAGGGTACAAAAACTAAATTTAATTACAGGATGAAATTGCAGTGCGACATTGGATTGATATGTGGAATAGGAAAGGACTGTTACTTCGACACGTCCCATTTTCCGCACTAGAAAAAGACTATACAGATGAAGTCTATTTAAAGTTCTATATTCTGCCAAAGACTATGAAACACTATATAAGGCGGCTGTTTATGTAAGAGATCGTGTCAATGAAGATTTGTTCATTTATGTCCTTACCGTAGTAGTTATCCATCGCTCTGACATGCAAGGATTCTTTATACCACCGATCTATGAAGTACTCTCTGAATATTATAATAATGGCGAAATAATAAATATAGCACAATCAATCAATGTGTTTGGCGAAAGAATTATGGATGATTATCCTTTAATTTATAAGTAGGACAAGAATTTTGCTATCAAGTGGAACTATACGACGTGGCCTTACTACAATAAGAGTGCTCCCATGTCTTACTTCACACAGGACCTTGGACTTAGTTTTTTTTATTACTACATATTTCAATTTAGGCTATTCTAGTTGGCTTGGCGGTGATGTTGTGCCTTTAACAAAAGACCGACGTGGCGAATGGTTTTGGATGATCCACAAACAAGTAGTAACTCGATATTACATGGAAAGACTTTCTAATGGACTTGGTGAAATAGAAGATCTTGGCTATGATATTGTAGAGGAGGGTTACATTCTGGATTAGTTTATCCCAATGGTATTCCGTTTGCAGTAAGACCAAATCATTTCCAACTGAACCAGCCCGAGTTTGTCGATAAACTTTCTAAAATTTAGGATTATGAGCGACGCATACGCGATGCTATAGACAGCGGATTTTATATCAACGTAAGAAGCACTTCTAAAAATATAAGTTGGGGTATTTTGGTATCGTTTACAATGTTATTTTCAATTATTCAGAGCAACGGCGAGCATGTCGACATTCGTGCTGCAGAAGCAATCGACGTTGTCGGGAGACTCATAGAAGCTAATGTCGATTCACCTAACCTGCATTATTACAAGGATTTTATTAGTATATGGAAATCACTGCTCGGAAATTCTGGTACACATACACAACAGCATGTAGGGTAAGAGTCCCAGTGGTTGCCAGTTTAAGAAATCCATGTGAAGTAAACCGACTTCTTCTATTGAAATTAACTAAATTCATATTACACAAATAGTTATATTTCTTATTTTACTTTGCACCTTTAATTAGAAGGCTAATTAAGGTCATTAGGGTTCCAATATTAATTTATTTCGTTTTTATTAATTTATAAAAAAAACTAGTCCACATACGTGTGAGTTGTGACACAAATAAATATACAAGCATTATTATCTAGTTATTCTGAGATAATTATTTAAATAAAGGCAATTTATAATCATTTCAGTGCCAGAAGGTACTAGTGTCATCACTCGCAAATCTACTGACAATAATAATACTCAAAAAGAATGGAATCGAGCTGACCAGGTGTACCAAAGCGCGAAGAAAGCTTTAAAAGGCGAAGGAGAATACTACTTCGATGAATTGCCACGTCTTAACCTGTTCCCGTGGCGACTTGTATTACCTAGGGGTTAGTATTATACACCCGGGATCGCTCCGTAAGCGCCGAAGAAGGCCACCGCGGGGTTTTAGCTGGTAGTGTCGGGTGGGGTGTACATAGGGGGTAGGGACCCGACCCAGCGGCTGCCCGGATAGCCATCATCCGGGCGAGGGGATCACCATCCCACTAACATAACCGTTTTATTCTCATTCTGCTTCCCCCGGAGCGGGCGGTAGTAATAAAATGGTTTCCCAGCGACAAAAAGGGGTTAGTATTATACTAATACTCAATATCCAACAGTCACATATCCCGAATTCAGCACTTACAAATTATCATGAGTGATGGGTATTAGAAACTACTAAAGAATTTCAGTGTCAATGATGTGTCAAACCCATGATAAATATTATTGGGCTTTACCAACATTTGACTCAGTTTTTGAATCGAACCCCTGGCCTTCGTTTCACAGCCGTCAAGCCAGAAACAGACATCCATTATCAGTTAATATTAGTTAACTTATAATTTGATCCTTTGTCCTATTTAATAACTTTATTAATAACGAGTTCCATCGAAACAATATTGAACCTACCTTGAATTGCTTTATATCAGTAAAATTTTAATATAGACACTCGACTTTCCAACGAAATTTAGTTATATTTATGTTCACGATGTAAATAGTTTTAATAACGCTATAACACACATTAAGTACGATAAGAGCATACCTTTTTTACCGACTTCAAAAAAAGGAGGAGGTTCTCAATTCGTCGGAATCTTTTTTTTACTTATGTATGTTCCCCGATTACTCGAAGACGCTTGGACCGATTCGAGAAAGACTTTTTTTGTTTAAAAGGTGGTCCCATTGGCACCAAGTCATGATCTGATGTTGGCATCTCAGAAAAATCGAGGGCAACCCAAAAATTTTATAGGGATGCATAATTTGTTTTTTATTGAAGTCGGTGTACAATCCTTTTTTATTTATGCAACGTCTAGCTAGAAAAGTAGTTTCTATTCATATAGTTAGAGTTAGAAAATAGCTATAAAGTAACCAATAAAAAATCATAAAAAATTTGTTCTTAATTCCAGGTCGCGTTGATGGTATGTCATTCCTCTTTGTGGCATATATATCTGAATATCAGCCGCCAAAGGTGCCTATAGCCAGCAACTTCGATCCGGTTCTGTCAAGTGGCTTTGGTTCTGGTGCGCGAATGCTTACTGCCGACCCTCTTGGATTCCCCTTCGACAGGCCTTTGAATACACAACACGAGGGACTCCGCAATTTCTTCTATAAACATATTTCAATTTATCACAAACCTACGCCTGAAATTGTTATTCCTTATACAATATAGATCGACATTTCATATTGAAAAGTGGCTTCATTTCTATTTTGCTTTTATTTGATTCTGCAATAAATGTCATACAATATCCGAAGCTACTTGGAAATAAGATGATTTTAAAATATTGTAAATTGATTTACGTCTGACCTAATAAAGTTAAATAAAATGATTTCAAAGAGTTAATGTTTTATAATGAGGATGATGCATTATGATTAATTTTATTATACATTTTTGAACAGGACATAATGAAGAAAGAAAAGTTTTTTTTAAATAACATTAAATATTTTGAAGTATACCTAATATATATTTCTATTAGTATATGTATTTATTGTTGATGTTTATGTTAATATTGTTATAGTTCTTAAATACATATTTATTACACAAAGTGTTATAAATATGTATTTATTATAGAACAAACAGCAGTATACCTGTTTATTCACTGAAGAAGATTGAAGAAAAGTTTAAAAGTCAAAAATAAACTAGCAACCTGCACGCAGTTATCACGGGAATTGGTGGTACTTTTTAACCGACTTCAAAAAAGGAGGAGGTTAACAATTCAGCATAACAGTATGTTACCCGATTACTCGAAGACGCCTGGACCGATTCGAGAAATTCTTTTTTTGTTTAAAAGGGTATACTTCCCAGGTGGTCCCATTGGCACCAAGTCAGGATCTGATGATGGGATCTCAGAAAAATCAAGGGAAACCCTTAAATTTTATAGTGACGCATAATTTGTTTTCTATTGAAGTCGGTGTACTTTTTATGAATTAATTCTGATTGAAAACTAACTAGTCAGTTTTCAACGCTTTTTACTTGGAAATCAATTCCCTTCCCTTTCTGTCCTTTTGTCAATTAAACTATAAGCTAAAATATTTCTGTAATAAGTAGAATCATAATATAATAATAAGATCTCTCAGTATCAGAGGAGGTCCATGCCCAGTAGTGAGTGGTACGTAATACAGGGATGAAATTATGATTATTAAGATGATAAAGCATGTTAAGCCAGTTCTGAAGTTAAATTGAGGTAAGGGGAAAGAATTATCATAATATTAAATATATAATATTAGCCCTGTATTAAACATTGTCCCACTGCTGGGCACGGGCCTCCTCTACTAATGACAGTGGTTAGGCCTTAATCCACCACGCTGGCCTATTGCGAGTAGGTAGACTTCACATACTTTCGAAATTCTTTTGAGAATTCTCAGGTATGCATGTTTCCTCACAATGTTTTCCTTCACCGTTAAAGCAAGCGATAATTAACAAAGAATACACACATAACTTTAGAAAAGTCTGAGGTGTATAACACTGCCACTTGGGTTTCGAACTTACGACTTCCGTCTTGACTGTCCGTACCGCCACCAACTAGGCTATCGCTGCTCTCAGGTAAGAATTGACATAAAAAAAATTAGAGAATATTTTTTACTTGTAACGTAGAAAGCAGAAACTGCAAGACTTTAATAGTGAAGCGTTTCGAAGATCTGGACAGAAATTGTTGCCTACGCAGAAATACCAATATATATTTTGATGATCCTGTTCAGCAAATTTGGCGTTTCTAGTCATCTAAGCGCTCAGACGAAAAAGTAGAATTGCTCTTGGGCTGCTATCAGGGGATGCAGTGACGAGACTATTCTATAATATACTGTTCCAGAAAGTAAAATTAATAACTCTACTTAAAAAGGGGGTTAGAGATTTACCGCTAAATATTAAACAGACGACATAATTGGAAAAGAATAATAAATCAATAAAAATAATTAGAAATTTATTTGAAAAAAGCAAAGTATTTGAGATTCTTGGAATAGCATTTTTAGGAATAGGTACTATAGGTAGGTACTCAATTAGACGATTTTCCGTCATAATGAAAATAATCTAACATCTATTTTTGTTTTATTAATTTTAGCACCGGCTTTTAATAATTTTGTCTGTATGTGAATTTGTTATTGACACTATGTTTCTGCAAAATAATTAACTAATTACAATATATAAGGCTGGATGGTAGAGAATGCCTTAGGCATCAAGTCCGCCTGTACTTATGTGTATAATACTTGTAGAAAGTGTATTAAATAAATATATTATTATATACATTTATCGGCTAAAATGTTATCTAAAAGATATCAAATCGGCTAGCAGATATTTAAAAATATCTTTTATTAATGTACTTGGTAGTAAGTAGAAAAATTAAAAGACCTAGTCTATATTCATAGATGTAGTACCTGTGAGCGAAAAATCTTCTACCAACATAGTTTACAGTAAAAAGGTTCTCGAAAGGGACCACTGCTTTCGGATTATAGGACGATCTCCCATATTAACTTTCAGACTACCTACTAGATACTATCGGATTTCCAACTACTACAACTTGTTTGGAATCGGGATTAATACTCGTATCATACATTTAACATTACTGATATTTTGGAAATTCAGCTTATTTTAAGCTAAATTTTATTATAAAAACCGTAAGATGGTGGTTTTGGACCATACTAATATTATTACATATAAGTATCTACTACTATTTCTCACAATCGCTAAATAACAGTGTTTAGTAGTTGTTAAATGTTCTCAACTTGTTTACAACTCATATTATGAAAATAACAATATGTAACAAAATATCTAGCCAAAATTAACATAAAAATTGTATTTTCAATGTTCTGTAGTAAATTGCTTTATATAACACATTATTAAAGAAAATAATTTTTCTCTTCAAGATTTTAGAGAATCTAAGTAACTACGGTACCTTGATCATTTTTATATCGAACATATTAATAATAATAATTTCTGTTTTATTGTAATGTAATTTATTAAAACAAAGGAATTTTCTAAACCAGCTAGATATAAGTACCTAAGCCTAGGGTTACCAACCCCGGAATTCAAATACTAGGGTTTGAAGTTAAAAAACCAGGACAAGTCAGTTTAAAAACAGGACGCATCTTTGTTTTAAAATAGAGTAAACATTTGCGAGCCGAGATGCCACCGCTAAAGTAAGGATTGGAGGGCGCTTTAAAAACCCAGGACGCTGCTTAGAAACTATCCAGGACACTGTCAGGACATGTCCTGGGAAAACAGGACGGTTGGCAACTATTCCTAAGCCAGAAGTATTTCAAGGTGGAACGACAGAAAAAGGATACATTCATGATGAGCATGACGTCAATGCAATTACAGGCGATAATTTAAGGGAGATAGCAAGATATGCTTACAACCTGCCAACTCGTTTATTTTAATAATTGATGCTTTATGTACAACAAATTTTCAAGCTAATTTCATAGATACATTTCTGTTTCATTGTATTTGAGTTGCTTATAAAAATATTTATAAATTCAAATTAAAGAAACTGCCCAACTTAAACAGTCCTAATACAACTAGCGCCCTCTGAATTAACAAGCCTTAAGCATGCAGCGCCATCTATATACCTAAACTGTCAACACCACTAGCATTTTAGACGTTGCGTCGGGCAAAGAAAAGCAAGCTGCGATAAGGAATAACTGAAATCATTTATGATGTATTTGTTAGATGGCGCTACTACCATTTCATCTTGTAAAATGTAGAGTTTTATTAATACTAACTTGATAATCAAAATGCTTTTATGATATTAATGTATGTGTATAATATTTTGAATTCGTTATTATTTTATGGTATTAGTTACTGTTAATAGTCAGCAGTAAGTATATTTTTTACTTTACCACGGTAGAGTAACTACGCATCACCTTATGGTATGGGTAGTGTTGTGTAAGAAAGGTGACCGATATATGGCCCGCATAATTATTCTTGTAGAATGTATAAAATGGCAGAAGAGGTTTGCAGTAGACACTTATTACCGTTAAGAGTAAGCGTAGTTGGGTGAACACTTCGTTCACAAGAAATGAAGGAGCTTTTATCCGCTCTAAGATATATGATGAATATGCACTAAGATGTCCCTAAATCTGATGACCAAATTGCTAAACGACACTGAAACGCGACTACTGTACCTATATTGTATTTTTTATAATTTTATTTTATATTTTTTTTTAACGGATAGGAGGCCCCGGTATCAAGCTCGCTCAAGCTGGTAGAGCTAAACCAACACTAAGTAGAAATTAGGACATTGAGACGTGTTGTGGACTGAAATTGAGCGATAAGCTAATAAATAAAATAGATAAAACAAGATAATAAACAAACCAATAGTTCAAACGAATTAAATTAAACGAATCAATAGTTTAACAGAGTTGATAGAATTCTATTAAAATATATTTGTAATATTTACATATATATGTATCTATGCCATGTATATATTTGTACTTTATGTTTAGTATGTATTCATGATATTCATTATAGCTATTAGTATTTTCATGTTTAGTTTTATTACCTAGTAGCATTTAGATTTTTTTTGAGTTATAAACTATATTTGCAAACCCACTTCATTCTATCTCTGCATCACCCAAGGTTCGACTGCAAGAGAATGCCTCAGGCATTATAACCACCTTTAGATGTAAATTTATGTATGAAGTGTAAATAAATAAAAAAGAGTAACGAAATAAAAATTTATTTTTTATTACTGATAGATTCGGACGAGGATACATTAAATGTAAAATGCTAAAAATATATTCTTAAATTGGCAACCTACTAATAAAGGGCCATATAAGTAGATACTGTTACATCAACTAATGTTATTTGATGAGAGATTGCGTTATGAAATCGATCGCCTTATTTATTTTATCCAAGTTATTTATGTGGGTTCAAAGTTTAAGCTCGAACTATTAACCGATTTGTTTTATTTGTAGTTTACATACTTAAGTAGCGTTAATCATTAAATTTTGTAACATCAATTATCATGAAACGATACCAGTGGCCAGTAATGGAGTCGATTCAGTATCGACAAAAAAATAAGTATTGTTTCTATATGACACCCTAAAATTGACAAAAGAATCTTGTTTCTACTATTTTAGATTTCAATTAAAAAAACATTGTAGAAAATCAATGTATGTATACTGTTTTTGCAATGTTTCTTCTGATTCATCATCATTCATCAAATTATTTAGGAACTATACATATATTTATATTTATTTTTTATTTATATTTTTTTATTTATTTATTTATTTTCTATTTTTATATTTCCTATGAGGCTATAATAAAAAAAAGTCTACGGATAAACAGAATTTGCTGGTGGTAGGATATTCATATCTGCCCGGAAAGGGATCACCTTATACAAGGTTTAAAACCCGCCATATTGGCACACGCAAGTGTTTCGTGTTCCGGGATCAGCCAGCGTACATCCGGTTTATGTCGGCGGTTAGAGTAGGAGTACGATGTTTGGCCGTTTTGCAGCCTACTGAGTACTTTGCCACTAGGTACCCTCGCCCTCGACCCTGTTCATCACCTTATTGCCCATGGTGTAGTGTGAAGAAGCAGCCCGGCATGATTGTGTTGAGTAGCGAGGGATAGATTGTCTCTCACTACTCGATGCTCTAATTGGAGAGCATTGCGCTTACCAACACGTGCAGTGTGATCACTTTGCCGTGTCAAGATAAAAAAAAGATATAAGCCAGATATTGTGGTACAAACGAAAAGCATCTTATGATCTTATGAACTTACATTTGACTATCGCAAAGGGTAACTGTAGGTGAAAGAATCTTCGACAGTGTCATAGGTTATCCACGACGTGTAAAAATAATGTTGTTTTTTATTTTTAACCGACTTCAAAAAAGGAGAAGGTTAACAATTCGTCGGAATCTTTTTTTTTATGTATGTTCCCTGATTACTCGAAGACGCCTGGACCGATTCGAGAAATTCTTTTTTTGTTTAAAAGGGTATACTTCCCATGTGGTCCCATTGGCACCAAGTCAGGATCTGATGATGGGATCACAGAAAAATTAAGGGAAACCCTCAAATTTTATTGTGACGCATAATTTGTTTTTTATTGAAGTCGGTGTACTTTTTATTAAAAAGTAGTAGTAAAGTATTTCAATATTGTATATATGAATTTGATTTGCATATCTTGATATCCGTAATGTGTTGGAGATACAATTATTGAGAAAAAATTGCTGGTGAGCTATCATCAATATACCACATTGATAACCTCGGTGGCGCAGCGGGCCAGTAGCCAGCTGTGAAACAAGAGGCTGCGGGTTCGATCCCGCAACAAAACGAATATTTGTGGGTTGCAGGACTGTAGGTACTTACTTATGTGTAGGATATATTATTATTTTTTTGACAGCCTCCGTGGCGTAGCGGACTTGTGGAACGAGATTTCGTGGGTTCAATTCCCGCACCTGTACAATATTTGTGACGGACTGATATTTGTTTCGGGTTTGGGTGTTTGAGTGTATCCTTCGTAGTTCTTGATAACCACGATACAGGTTTGACCTAGTTTGGGTTCAGGACTATGTGTATGTATGAAGTTAGGTAGGTTAGGTGTTTGTACATTATTTGAGAGTACTTAATTCTATTGAAACATAAAGTTTCGTAATTAAATAACTAACGTGTCTAATCGAAAAAAACTATTTGTGTGATGTTATTATTCAGTCGGGTATAAAAATAAAACAGGTACCCTCTCACCAGCCCACAACCTCTACCACCCAGGACACAATTCTAGACATAGAATATTTTTTTAATCGGTTAGTTATCATTGCAGAGAATTTGATCATATTTCAACCATGTGGAATGATCTTCCAAGGTATTTTCTTATTCAAGAAAACACCATTAAATGTCAATTTGATCTTTAGGTCATTCGATACTTCTAGGGTAGATAATGATTGTTTTTCACATTACAGCACACTGCTATATACTTCATATCTTATAGGTTTACATTAAAAGAAAAAAAAACATAGCTGTTACTTGCACGAATTGGGAAAAATCTAATTTCTAATGATAGACTACTTTAT
This sequence comes from Laothoe populi, assembly GCA_905220505.1. Lineage (NCBI taxonomy): Eukaryota > Metazoa > Arthropoda > Insecta > Lepidoptera > Sphingidae > Laothoe > Laothoe populi. The sequence goes on along the minus strand of HG992164.1, from coordinate 9,162,823 downwards.
ATCGCGAAAAAATGTACGGTTTTCCCGCGGGATAGTTTTTTATTGTTTTTACAGATCCGTGGATTGACATTATTTTTATAGATTGGAGGTTTGGGAATCAGAGAATGACATAGGCTACTTTTTATGCCGGAAAAATGTACGGTTCCCGCGGGATAGTTTTTTTTTGCTTTTACAGATCCGGGGATTGACATTATTTTTATAGATTGGAGGTTTGAGAATGACATAGGCTACTTTTTATGCCGGAAAAATGTACGGTTCCCGCGGGATAGTTTTTTTTTGTTTTTACAGATCCGGGGATTGACATTATTTTTATAGATTGGAGGTTTGGGAATCAGAGAATGACATAGGCTACTTTTTATGCCGGAAAAATGTACGGTTCCCGCGGGATAGTTTTTTTTTGCTTTTACAGATCCGGGAATTGACATTATTTTTATAGATTGGAGGTTTGAGAATGACATAGGCTACTTTTTATGCCGGAAAAATGTACGGTTCCCGCGGGATAGTTTTTTTTTGTTTTTACAGATCCGGGGATTGACATTATTTTTATAGATTGGAGGTTTGGGAATCAGAGAATGACATAGGCTACTTTTTATGCCGGAAAAATGTACGGTTCCCGCGGGATAGTTATTTGTTTTTCGCAGAATAAGGAATCGTCATGATTTTTGCATAGTGGTAGTTTAGGGATTAGATATTGATATAGACTACTTTTATCCCGGAAAATGCACGGTTCCTATGAAATAGCAAAATATAGAAAGATGTAATATTAAGTTTTTCGCAAAGTTATTTAGTTTTTCCCAACTAAGGACTAAATTGTATTTTTTCACATCTAACTTCACACTGAAGCCGCATAATCACCATATATTTCGACAGCTGATACAGCAAGGCTTGCTTGAAAAAAATGGTTGATTCCATGCAGTAGTGTTTCCCTTTAAAATATGGAAAGTGAAAAGCAAAATTTTCGGCACATTTCAGTCTTTTACTATCCAAAGGGTAAAATTGCCGTTCAAGCAAGAAAAGATATCCGATGTGTATAGAGAAGATGTATTGACAGAACGCCAGTGCCAAACCTGTTTTTGAGGTAAGGTAAGGTAAGTGAGATATCCGGAGGCCCAAATTCCCACTTCCCTTCCCTAATCCCTATTCCTGTCCTTTAGGCCGACAGCGCATACATGATAGTTTCGGTATTCTGGATGTTAATGGGCGGTGGAGATCACTTAACTTCAGGTGACCCACTGGCTCGTTTGTCGGACTATGCTATAAAAAAAAAACTAAATTTTGATCCGGCAATTTTGATGTTAAAGATGCACCACGTCTGGAAGGCCAGTTGAGGTTGATTAAGGCATCGATGCAAACCAGCGGATAACAACATAAAATGGCAAAAGGTACTGAACAAGTATGGGCAACATAATTTAAATGAACAAATATTTATATAAATATTAAAAAGTAGTCTTTCATTTTTAAAAAGTTTTTTAATTCATTAAAAGTTCACCAGCTTTAATAAAAAAACAATTTTGCGTCTCTATAAAATTTGAAGTTTGCTCTTGGTTTTTCTGAGATCCCATCATCAGATCCTGACTTGGTGCCAATGGGACCACCTGGGAAGTATACCCTTTTATATAAGAAAAGAATTTCTCGAATCGGTCCAGTCGTCTTCAAGTTATATACATGAAAAAAAAGATTCCGACGAATTGAGAACCTCATCCGTTTTTTGAAGTCGGTTAAAAAAACGAAATGACTTTTCGAACAACCAATAGCTTAAGATGACTCGGTGGATTTTATACTTTTTCTTTCAGAAATAATTACCACGCGGGAGGTGCCGCGGGCAACAGCTAGTCTTAATATATAAACTACGTGTACACAGTGACACTTGGTTTATATATAGTTGACACTAATCTTCGAAACCACCCATCTTGGTGGGTTCCAGCTTAAAAGACTAGTTGTGGGTGGCGATGTTGTAAATATTATTTTTTTATTTTTACAGCGAAAATGACTGCCACGAGGCGATGCTGCGAATAACAGCTAGTATTTTATAAAATGTAGTAAATGAAAATAGGGAATCTGCTTAGAAGTTACAATAGACATTAGATAGATTGGATTTTTGTGTCTCTTAAACCTCAGCACACCTTACCTTTAATTTTAATACTAGCCTTGTATTAAACATTGTCCCACTGCTAGGCATGGGCCTCCTTTACTACTGAGAAGGGTTGGTAGACTTTACATACCTTCTATATTCGTATGAAAATTCTCAGGTATGCAGGTTTCCTCACGATGTCTGGTGGTAGGATATTCGTATCCGCCTGGATGGCGACCACCGTACACAGGCTGTAAAACCCGTCATAGTGGACATGCAAGTGTGTCGCGTTTCGGGATCAGCCAGTGTACATCCGGTTTCTGTTGGGGTTCTGGAGTTGGGGTACGGTGTTTGGCCGCATTGCGGCCTCCTGAGTACTCTGATACTAGAACCTCAACTGCTTCATCACCTTCTTGTCCCATGGCGTATTGTGAAGAAGCTACAGGCCGGCATGATTGTGTTGAGTAGCGGGGGATATATTGTCTCTAGCTACTTGATACTCTAATTGGACGGCAGAGGTGCTTACTATCAGGTGCAGTTTGGTCACTTTGCCGTGCCACACCGTCGTACCAACTAGGCTATCACTGCTTCTTATGAAATACAGTAGAAAATATTCACTTAATGGGGGTCTACTTTGACAGTTCACTGTGGTACCATCTCGATAGATGTAGACAAAACTGGAGGTATACAACGCTCTACTCCAAAATAAAATTGAGAGGTTCATAACTTTGTATGAAACACGTTTGAGATGTGAGGTTTTTCGATCCCTAATAGATACCGTATATGTCTTACAGAATCTTTTCATTCAGGTAGGATCTTACTAACAAAAATTGTATATATCTGTTATAGATATAGTTTTGTTTTGCTTCCTCTAGCTTTAATGCCATTTAACTTAGCGAGACAAAATACTTCATAACTATTACAGGCATATACAACATTCATTAAGGTGATTAGTGAATGAGAAATGATAGTGTTCTAATTTTTTAAAACGGAGAACACATTTATTTTATTTTATTTTATTACAGAAAACTCCATTGGTAGCGTACATAATATATATTTTTTTATAGCATAGTCCGACAAACGAGCCAGTGGGTCACCTGATGTTCAGTGATCTCCACCGCCCATGAACATCCACAATACCGAAAGTATCATGTATGCGCTGTCGGCCTTAAAGGACAGGAATAGGGATTAGGGAAGGGAAGGTGGAATCTGGGACTCCGGATATCTCACTTACCATAAGAAACGCGACAGTAAACTGTCACTTTCGTTGGTTTTTTGTGAGACAGTGGTACTACCCCGGTCGAGCCGGCCCATTCATGCTGTAGACAAATATGTCTACAGCGTGGCTCTACCACTATTAAAATATATTTACTTTCATCGATACACAAATATAATGACATACATGTCTGTGCAATCGGATAGTTTACTATGTTTAATTCTGTACATTATTTGATATGTAACTGAAAACAATGCCGACGGGTGGCGAGCTATTGGATTTAAGCGACTTTTTTGAAAAGTTTCCGAAGAGAGGTTTTTTTTGTTGTTTCGGAATATATTACACAAAAAAAACTATTACGTGGATTTAAGTAGAATTAATTGTGTTAGCACGTTCTGCATATCTATAACTTATTTTCATGCATTAACGACCATTATTTTCTAAAATAAATGTGCCCTGAAAGAAAATTTGCCTAGCTTTACCAGTTCATTCTAGCGACAAAAAGTGCCCATAAAATTGGTAATTCCGAATATGTATATAACTCAATATCGCAAAAAAATGACGCTTTAATTAAATAGCCCGCCAAACGACGATATGTAAAAGAAATAAAAAACACACATTTAACTATCTCCCTCGTGACGAGAGAGGTGACGTCATGACTCGTGCATTCTTATTTCATTTGACAACTGCCCTTTCCACCCGTTTTGAATGGCTTCTAACATAGTTATTTTTGAGTAGATTTATAAAATTATGTTAATTACGGTTTAATGCTTATTATATACTTAAGTAACTTTTTGATTAAAATAAAAAAAAGTTATAATTTATTTGTTATATTGGACCAAATCACAAAAATTCCAAGCTGGTAAAAATTTACCGGCATCTCAATTTATCATATCAAACACATTTTATTTAATGATGGAACAGGAGAGGTCACGACTGATAGTGATAAAGAAAGCAAAATATTATGTCGCTAGGGGATCGATAAGGTGAGAATTGGATAGTATAAATACTCAAGTCTGCAGGCATTACGGCACAGTCGGCTTGTGAACTGGCAACGGGCAATATGAAAACTGTCGTAATCCTAGCAGGGCTGGTGGCCCTGGCACTAAGTAATGCTGTACCGCCACCAAAGTACCACTACAAGACCACTCCGGGTAAAAACTTATATCATAATTATATTTTATTTAATTTTTCTCATTTAGCTGGTAGCATCACTGCTTACCAAATAAATGGTCTGAATATTCAGAAACATCATGTCATTTATTGAGTCGTCTTTCATAAACGGTTAAATAAAGAAAAATATAAATTTTCGCATTTCTCTAAAGACATTTCATCTATCTTTCCGTGTTTTTATAAGTATATTCATACTTTATTATTGTAATATAATTGACAAATCTTATTAATTTTCAGTTGATTCAGTGTTTGTAGAAAAACAGAAGAAAATTTTGTCTCTATTCAACAATGTAAATCAACTAGACTATGAAGCCGAATATTACAAAATTGGCAAGGATTACGATGTTGAAGCTAATATTAACAACTATACGGTAAGATTTTCTAGAGTAGGCATGAAAATATTTTTTATAAGCAGAGATTTATTTAATTTAACAATAATTTGATTTGCAGAACAAAAAAGTTGTCGAGGACTTCTTGCTGCTGTTCAGAACTGGTTTCTTACCGAAGACCCAAGAGTTCTCCATATTCTATGAAAGAATGAGGGAAGAAGCCATCGCTCTCTTTGAACTGTTCTACTATGCTAAGGACTTTGAAACCTTCTACAAGACGGCTAGCTTCGCCCGGGTTCACGTTAACGAAGGCATGTTCCTGTATACATACTACATTGCCGTGATCCAGCGTTTCGACACTACTGGTATAGTGCTCCCTGCTCCTTATGAAATATACCCACAGTACTTCGCTAACATGGAAGTACTTTTCAAGATCGACCGTATAAAGATGCAAGACGGTTTCCTCAACCAGGATTTGGCTGAATACGACGGAATCCACTATGAAAATGACAACTATGTGTTCTACTCCAACTATTCCAATTCTCTAAGCTACCCCAACGAAGAAGAGAGGATCGCTTACTTCACAGAGGACGTTGGTCTGAACTCATTTTACTATTACTACCACATGCACTTGCCTTTCTGGTGGAACTCGGAAAAATACGGCCCATTCAAGGAACGTCGTGGTGAAATCTATTACTACTTCTACCAGCAACTGATCGCGCGTTACTACCTGGAACGTCTTACCAACGGCTTGGGTGAAATTCCTGAATTCTCCTGGTATTCCCCAGTCAAGACTGGTTACTACCCCATGCTCTACGGTCATTACTATCCGTTTGCTCAAAGGCCTAACGATTACGAGGTTCACAATGAAAACAACTACGAAAATGTCCGCTTCATAAACAGCTACGAAAATACATTCTTACAATACCTTCAGAAGGGTCACTTCAAGGCTGTAAGTATAAGTATTATTGAACCAATAAGTGTTATATTAACTATTTCCTACGAATGTAGCATACTTATTCATTTTTTTTTGTTAATATTTAGTTCGACAAGGAAATTGAACTTCACAACGACAAGGCTGTCAACTTTGTAGGCAACTACTGGCAGACTAACGCCGACTTATATAATGAAGATGTTACCCAGTTTTACCAACGCTCCTACGAAATTACCGCTCGTCATGTTCTTGGTGGTGCTCCTAAACCTTTCAACAAGTAAGTTCATTACTAAACATATGTTGTTAATTACTTAGTATTATCAATAAAACCACTCCAATTTTTATCACGTGTGAAATGAGAGCCTGCAGGATCGATTCCAATGTCAAGATATTTAGGTTAAAACAAAGATTGGGATTATGTGTGTGAATGTTTGGTTTATTGATTATTATTAAATAAGCTCGGCGAACAGTACATACGTGGTCCGCTGTATACGGGGAACACCTTCACAGATATTACATTATTATACAGGTATTATAGACCGAAATAGAAATATATCATCATTTATCTACCTACGATCTATTACTGAGCAACCCAATATAATTCTAAACAAACGTTTTGTATTACAGGTACAGCTTCATTCCAAGCGCACTTGATTTCTACCAGACCTCGCTGCGTGACCCAGTGTTCTATCAGTTCTACGAAAGGATTGTAAACTACATCATTGAATCCAAACAATACTTGAAGCCCTACAGCCAAGAGGATCTCCACTTCGTTGGTGTGAAGATTAGTGACGTTAAAGTAGACAAACTGGTTACATTCTTCGATTACTTCGATTTTGACGCCAGCAACAGCGTGTTTGTAAAGAAGAATGACGTTAAGAACTTCCCTTACGGATACAAAATCCGCCAGCCCCGCCTTAACCACAAAAAGTTCTCTGTCACTATTGATATCAAGTCTGACGTCGCTACTGATGCCGTATTTAAAGTATTCTTGGGACCTAAGTACAATAGCAATGGCTTCCCTATTCCATTGGAAGAGAACTGGATGAAATTCTACGAATTAGACTGGTTCGTGCACAAGGTCGTGCCTGGTCAGAATGAAATCGTCCGTCAATCCAGCGACTTCCTGCTCTTTAAGGAAGACTCCTTACCCATTTCTGAAATCTACAAGCTGTTGGACGAAGGTAAAGTGCCCACTGACATGTCAAACTCGTCCGACACCCTTCCTCAAAGATTAATGCTGCCCAAAGGTACTAAGGCTGGTTATCCATTCCAACTGTTCGTGTTTGTGTACCCATACACTGCAGTGCCTAAGGAGTTGGAGCCATTTAAGGCAATCGTACCAGATACCAAGCCTTTCGGATATCCGTTCGACCGCCCCATCCAGGCAGAATACTTCAAGCAGCCCAACATGTATTTGGAGGACGTGCACATCTACCACGAAGGAGAGCAGTTCCCGTACAAATTCAATGTTCCTTTCTACATTCCGAAGAAGGCTGAGTTTTGAGCATTGACTTACAAATATTGTGTCTCGTAGTTCGACTTTGATATGTATATAATTAAATGGACCAAATACAATTTATATAGAAATTAGTAATTTTTTTCTTTTATTTTACCTTTTTATACACAAAAACATATTAGTTCTCATATTCATAGAAAAATTTACATTACGTATTAGTAATTTAGTAGTTAGTTAATAATAAATACTATCAACCCTTTATTATACGGCTGACTGTTGAGCATGAGTTTCTTTACAAATGAGAAGGGCCAGACCAATCTAACAGGGTTTGACCACCACACTGGTAATATGTGGGTTGGTAGACTTCATATAACTTCTAAATTAGTTTTTTGGTACTGTCTAAGCGATAATTGATAATGAAAACACAAATATAAATAAAAGTGCTTACGAGGTACGCGTGTACTTGTTGTTTCGGAATATATTACACTATAAAAAAAACTATTACGTGTATTTTAGTAAAATTAATATAATACGTGTCAGCACGTACTGCATCTCTATGACTGATTTTCATGCATATATGACAATTATTTTCTAAAATAAATATGCCCTAAAAAAAATTGTCTAGTTTACCAGTTGATTCTAGCACCAAAAAAGGGGCCAAATTGCTTAAGCCGAATATGTATATATACTCAGCCTGTTGCCGTCCACTGTTGGACGTAGGCCTCCCCAAGTGAACGCCAACCATCCCGGTCTTGGGTAGCCCGCATCCACCCGCTACCCGCCACCTTCTTCAAGTCGTCGGTCCATCGTGCAGCAGGGCGTCCCACACTACGGTTGCCTAAACGCGGTCTCCACTCCAACACGTATATAACTCACATGTATATAACTCAATATCGCCAAAAATGTCGCTTTAATCAAATAGTCAACCGCCGCGTCGATATGTATAAGAAATACTTTTGCGAAAACAGAGTCAAAGTGGATAAAAATAAATTAATTTAAATATTGGTTTGAGCAAAAGTAAAGTAAAGGTGCCTCGTTGCAGTGTTACCAGATACACGGTTATTACAGTAAATTCACGGTATTTTTAACCAAAACACGGTGTACGGTAATGATCTGTTACCGTGTCATTTTCTGTGGTATTTTTTTATATTTATTACCGTGTAAATTATAGTCGAATTCGAATCTAAAAATTATGAAATTCGTAAAACGAATTCAGATAGATCTGTCGGCAGCTTAAGGTAGACATTAGGAAGAGGTATAGACAAGTTTTTAAAAGATGACTCCGTTTATTTATGACCAAGAAGTGGAACTTTTGGAAGAATAATTTATTTCTAGTAAAAAAATATATAAAGAAAAATGTTGTTTTTCGTTTAACATTGACACGGTATTATACACTGTAATTTAAAAATAAATCTAAGGTAATTATACTTCAAACACGGCAATTTTAGTCTGCTGACACGGTAGTTTGCTATTTTCATCTGGTAACACTGCCTCGTGGGAACATTTTACTATCTCCCTTGCACGACGGCACTGTAATTTATTACAGAATAGAATGTTCACATTCTGAACGTGACGTCATGACTCGTGCATATCGTGCATCCTTATTTCATTTGACAACTGCCCTTTCCACCCGTTTTGAATGGCTTCTAACATAGTTATTTTAGAATAGATTTATAAAATTAAGAAGCAGCGAGCAGCCTAGTTGGTTGCGGTACGGACTCTCAAGACGAAAGTCGTATGTTCGAAACCCAAATGGCATACACCTCTGACTTTTCTAAATTTATGTGTGTATTCTTTGTCAACTATCGCTTGCATTAACGGTGAAGGAAAACATCGTGAGGAAACTTGCATACCTGAGGATTCTCAAAAATAATTTCGAAGGTATGTGAAGTATAACAACCCGCAATAGGCCAGCGTGGTGGACTAAGGCCTAACCCCTCTCATAAGTAGAAGAGGCCCGTACCCAGCAGTGGGACAATGTTTTATACAGGGCTAGTCATTTTATTATTATTTATAAAATACGTTAATTACGGTTTAATGCTTATTGATTATTTACTTACGTAACTTATTTAATTAAATAAACGTTATAATTATCCTATCATCCCAATAAATCACAAAAAATCCAAACTGGTTAAAATTTACCGGCACCTCAATTTATCATATCAAACACATTTTATTTAATGATGGAACAGGAGAGGTCACGACTGATAGTGATAGAGAAAGCAAAATACTATGTCGCTAGGGGATCGATAAGGTAGGCCACCCTGCTCGCCTCGTTCGCAACCGAACAGGTGGTGGGCAGGATTCGGCAACTGGGCCTTAAGGTGGCCCTGAACAAAACGAGGCCCTTTACTTTCACGGTCCTCGGATTCGGCCACCTTTAATGCCCCACATCAATGTGGAGGGGGTGCGGATTCCCATCGGCTGTAAAATGGAGTACTTGGGATTGATTCTAGACAGCCGATGGGATTTCCGTGCCCATTTCCAGGAGTTGTCGCCGAAATTGGTGCGGGCGGCGGGCGCGCTCGGACGCCTGCTGCCGAACCTGGAGGGACCTAGTAACCCTTGCCGAAGTTTATACGCTGGAGTCGTGCGGTCAATGGCCCTGTACGGATGTCCCGTATGGGCTGAGTCCCTGAAAGCCCGATGCGTCGCCTTGCTGCGCAAACCGCAGCGAATAGTAAGGGGCTACCGCACGGTCTCCCACGAGGCGGTCTGCGTATTGGCCGGCACACTCCCTTGGGATTTGGACGCAAAACTCCTCTCGTCAGCGTTCTTCTGGCGGGAGGAGGCGTCCAGTCGCCGACAGGAGAGACTTGCCCCAAGGGAGATTGCGGCCCGGTTCCGCAGAACCGCTGTGGAGGAGTGGCATACTAGGCTGGAAAGCCCAAGTGCGGGCTTGAGGACCGTCGCGGCAGTGCATCCTGTCCTAAAGAGATGGTTAGACAGGCGCCACGGTGCGCCAACGTTCCGGCTGACGCAGGTACTGACGGACCACGGGTGTTTCGGTTCGTTCCTGTGTCGGATCGGAAAGGAGGTGTCACCACTGTGGCAACCGCCGCGAGGACACGGCCCAACACACGTTGGAGGAGTGCCCAGCCTGGGACGAAGAGCGCAGCGCTCTCGGAGAAGTCGTCGAAGGAGACCTCTCGCTGCCGGCCGTCGTGTCGACAATGGTCACCAGCCGGAGGTCCTGGCGTGTGGTGGCCCAATTCTGCGAGAGCGTCATCTTGCAGAAGGAGAGTGCCGAGAGGGATCGGGAACGAAATGATCCCTCCCGCCGCCAGAGAAGACGTAGGCGGCGCCGGGTGGACGACTGACTGGCGTCTCCCGCCCTGTGGAATGGGGGCGTTTGAATTCCACCACGGTAACCCTTGCCTGTCGTACGAGGTGACTAATTGGGGCCAACGGGGGTAGCAGGCTCGCAGCGGGGGGCTGTCAGCCCGAATCGATGCACTCCCAATTTCGGAGCATCGTGCGACCCCGAGACGGACGGCAGCGCGGGTGGTAAGGCCTCGTTCGCTGTCGTTGTATATTGCGCGGAGGCTCCTAAGCCCTCCTATGGAGATGGGCTGCTACGCAGCACCGCTCGATCGCTTCGCAAGCGCCGAAGAAGGCCACCGCGGGGTTTTAGCTGGTAGTGTCGGGTGGGGTGTACAAAGCGGTTAGGGACTCGGCCCAGCGGCAGCACGGATAGCCATCATCCGGGCGAGGGGGATGCTGAGTCGTAAGACCGGTTAGTCCAGCATAACCGTTTTATTCTTATTCCGCTTCCCCCCGGAGCGGGCGGTAGCAATAAAACGCTTTCCCCGCGACAACAAAAAAAAGGGGGATCGATAAGGTGAGAATTTGATAGTATAAATGCTCTAGTCTACATGTATTACGGCACAGTCGGCTTGTGAACTGGCAACGGGCAATATGAAAACTGTCGTAATCCTAGCAGGGCTGGTGGCCCTGGCACTAAGTAATGCTGTACCGCCACCAAAGTACCACTACAAGACCACTTCGGGTAAGAATTTATATCATATTTTATATTTTATTTAAATTTTCTCATTTATCTGGTAGCATCACTGCTTACCAAAAAAATGGTCTGAATATTCAGAAACTTCATGTCATTTATTGAGTCGTCTTTCATAAACGAAAAATAAAAAAAATCGCATTTTTTTAAAGGCATTTCATCCATCTTTCCAAGTTTGTATAATTATTTGAATACTTTATTATTGTAATATAATTGACATATCTCATTAATTTTCAGTTGATTCAGTGTTTGTAGAAAAACAGAAGAAAATTTTGTCTCTATTCAACAATGTAAATCAACTAGACTATGAAGCCGAATATTACAAAATTGGCAAGGATTACGATGTTGTAGCTAATATTAACAACTATACGGTAAGATTTTCTAGAGTAGGCATGAAAATATTTTTTTATAAGCAGAGATTTATTTATTTTGATAATAATTTGTTTTGCAGAACAAAAAAGTTGTCGAGGACTTCTTGCTGCTGTTCAGAACTGGTTTCTTACCGAAGACCCAAGAGTTCTCCATATTCTATGAAAGAATGAGGGAAGAAGCCATCGCTCTCTTTGAACTGTTCTACTATGCTAAGGACTTTGAAACCTTCTACAAGACGGCTAGCTTCGCCCGGGTTCACGTTAACGAAGGCATGTTCCTGTATACATACTACATTGCCGTGATCCAGCGTTTCGACACTACTGGTATAGTGCTCCCTGCTCCTTATGAAATATACCCACAGTACTTCGCTAACATGGAAGTACTTTTCAAGATCGACCGTATAAAGATGCAAGACGGTTTCCTCAACCAGGATTTGGCTGCATACAACGGAATCCACTATGAAAATGACAACTATGTGTTCTACTCTAACTATTCCAATTCCCTAAGCTACCCCAACGAGGAAGAGAGGATCGCTTACTTCACAGAGGACGTTGGTCTGAACTCATTTTACTATTACTACCACATGAACTTGCCTTTCTGGTGGAACTCGGAAAAATACGGCCCATTCAAGGAACGTCGTGGTGAAATCTATTACCACTTCTACCAGCAACTGATCGCGCGTTACTACCTGGAACGTCTTACCAACGGCTTGGGTGAAATTCCTGAATTCTCCTGGTATTCCCCAGTCAAGACTGGTTACTACCCCATGCTCTACGGCCATTACTATCCGTTTGCTCAAAGGCCTAACGATTTCGAGGTTCATAATGAAAACAACTACGAAAATGTCCGCTTCATAAACAGCTACGAAAATACATTCTTGCAATACCTTCAGAAGGGTCACTTCAAGGCTGTAAGTATAAGTATTATTGAACCAATAAGTGTTATATTAACTTTTTCCTACGAATGTAGCATACTTATTTAATTGTTTTTGTTAATATTTAGTTCGACAAGGAAATTGAACTTCACAACGACAAGTCTGTCAACTTTGTAGGCAACTACTGGCAGACTAACGCCGACTTATATAATGAAGATGTTACCCAGTTTTACCAACGCTCCTACGAAATTACCGCTCGTCATGTTCTTGGTGGTGCTCCTAAACCTTTCAACAAGTAAGTTCATTACTAAACATATGTTGTTAACTACTTAGTATTATCTATAAAACCATTCCAATTTTTATCTTGCGTCATTAAGCAGATAGAGTCCGTGGCTCAGTAGGTGAGTAGCTGGATGTGAAATGAGAGCCTGCAGGATCGATTCCAATGTCAAGATAAATATTAGATTAAAAAAAAGATTGGGATTATGTGTGTGAATGTTTGGTTTATTGATTATTATTAAATAAGCTCGGCGAACAGTACATACGTGGACCGCTGTATACGGGGAACACCTTCACCTGCAGGGATACAGGTATTATAGAACGAAATAGAAATATATCATCATTTATCTACCTACGATCTATTACTGAGCAACCCAATATAATTCTAAACAAACGTTTTGTATTACAGGTACAGCTTCATTCCAAGCGCACTTGATTTCTACCAGACCTCGCTGCGTGACCCAGTGTTCTATCAGTTCTACGAAAGGATTGTAAACTACATCATTGAATCCAAACAATACTTGAAGCCCTACAGCCAAGAGGATCTCCACTTCGTTGGTGTGAAGATTAGTGACGTTAAAGTAGACAAACTGGTTACATTCTTCGATTACTTCGATTTTGACGCCAGCAACAGCGTGTTTGTAAAGAAGAATGACGTTAAGAACTTCCCTTACGGATACAAAATCCGCCAGCCCCGCCTTAACCACAAAAAGTTCTCTGTCACTATTGATATCAAGTCTGACGTCGCTACTGATGCCGTATTTAAAGTATTCTTGGGACCCAAGTACAATAGCAATGGTTTCCCTATTCCATTGGAAGAGAACTGGATGAAATTCTACGAATTAGACTGGTTCGTGCACAAGGTCGTGCCTGGTCAGAATGAAATCGTCCGTCAATCCAGCGACTTCCTGTTCTTTAAGGAAGACTCCTTACCCATTTCTGAAATCTACAAGCTGTTGGACGAAGGTAAAGTGCCCACTGAAATGTCAAACTCGTCCCACACCTTCCCTCAAAGATTAATGCTGCCCAAAGGTACTAAGGCTGGTTATCCATTCCAACTGTTCGTGTTTGTGTATCCATACACTGCAGTGCCTAAGGAGTTGGAGCCATTTACGGCAATCGTACCCGATACTAAGCCTTTCGGATATCCGTTCGACCGCCCCATCCAGGCAGAATACTTCAAGCAGCCCAACATGTATTTGGAGGACGTGCACATCTACCACGAAGGAGAGCAGTTCCCGTACAAATTCAATGTTCCTTTCTACACTCCGAAGAAGGTTGAGTTTTGAGCGTTGACTTAAATTATCGTGTCTAGTAGTTCGACTTTCATATGTATATAATTAAATGGACCAAATACAATATATATAAAAATTAGTAGATTTTTACTTTTATTTTACCTTTTTATACACAAACACCTATTAGTTCTAATATTCATAAAAATATATACATTTAGTATTAGTTAATAATAAATACCATCTATCAGCCCTTTATTACACGGCTGACTGTTGAGCATTGGTTCTTTACAAATGAGAAGAGCCAGACCAATCTAACAGGCTCTATACACCACACTGGTAATATGTGGTTTGATAGACTTCATATATCTTCGAATAAGTTTTTGGACACTGTCTAAGCGATAATTGATAATGAACACACAAATATAAATAAAAGTGCTTACGAGGTCCGAATGTACTGATACTGGACACGAACCCTTGACATTCATCTCGGCGGTTCCAATCCCTGCTAGGCTACCGCCACGTACTATATCTAGTTCTACTGTATAAACTTCAATAAATTGTCACAAAGGGTAAAATCTTATACCTAGTCAGGTCATAAGTATTGTCACACAGTAAAAACTTTTATTTTAGAATGCTGGCCACAAAAAAGTTTATTGAATTCGAATTTCAAATTGTTCATGAAAATAAAAATGTATACGTTTTAGAATTTTACTCATTTTTAAATATGGAGTGGACGCTTAAAGAAGACCGTGTTGCAGTAATTGCGTTGCATCGTTGCGGTTACGCGCCAATTCAAATTTTTGACATACTGAAAAATTTGAATATAACCAAAAGATTCGTTTATCGTACCATCAAACGATACAATGAAGACTCTAGTGTAGATGACAGGTCAAGAAGTGGGGGGTGCGAAGTCAGGAAACCTCCACGTGGTGCACCCTGGGAAACGGCGGTCACGTTGACCGACGGCTGATATCCTGACAAAAGGTAGTAGACAGACGTCACCTTTTGTGGCGACTGTCGATTGGCAGTGAGGCTCGTTTCCTCGGGCTACTCCCGAGTTCTGTCTCGGGGATGTCGGCAGGCTCGGTGTGCGCTCACCCCGCCGCCGAGCGGGTAGTAGGGGGGAAGTTCTCTCTTGCTGCCGCCGTCGTATATCGTAATCCAGTTAAAAGGAGGTCTGTGGTCATGTCTCGCGCTCCCACTGGACCGAGGGTCTTGGCTTAATCGCCCGGGCCGCGAGGGAGAAAACCTCTATAAAAAGTTACCCCGAATCCCAAGCGGCGGCGCACCGTGAGGGGATGCATGGCCGATGGGTAGTTCGGTCTCTAGTGCGAACCCCGGCGGGGAACGTGCTGAACTCCGTGCAGACATTTGCTTACCCAGCTACAGGGGGCTCTGGCTGGGTGGACCGAATATTTCCCCCATACTCGTGGGATTTACAATGAAATCAATAAAAACAAAATCAAACAAAGACGATGCTGTAGGAAAATTATCTATCCCAGGGGACGAAAGTGACCCTGGGAAGACCGATGACGCTGGGCGAAAGACAAAGAAGGCAACTGCAAAGGTTGCCTCAGCTGTCTCAGCTCTTGAGGCGGATACCGGAACGAGCGGCGTAATGACGCGCTCAAAGAGGGCGGCAAGAGCTCGGCAACTGGACGCATCTGCAAGCGACAGTGACGATGAACCGGCGCCAAAAGTGCTTGCTCTTTCGGCTGTGGTGTCTAACGAAGATATCACGCCGATGGAAGTAACTGGTGACCGTGACTGGCGCTTGCAGATGTCAGCCATCATTCAAGACGTGGCCAGCAAGGCCCAAAATATTACAGGGACGGAGCAGCGGAGGCTGAACCTCGCGGCGAAAGAGCTGTTGGTGAGGGCTCAGGAGTCAGCCTCCGCAGAGGTGGGCAGGCTGGAGGCTGAGAAGGCGGCGATGGCTCAGGAAATCGCCGTCCTCAAGGCCTCC
This sequence comes from Laothoe populi, assembly GCA_905220505.1. Classification (NCBI taxonomy): domain Eukaryota; kingdom Metazoa; phylum Arthropoda; class Insecta; order Lepidoptera; family Sphingidae; genus Laothoe; species Laothoe populi. Next base: position 9,146,897 of record HG992164.1, on the reverse strand, counting down.
CTTGCGTCCCAACAGCGGACCCTGGATGAGATGGTGGCGACTGTCCAAGCAATACAAGGACAGTCACAGCCGGCGGCCCAAACTGGAGCCGTTTCTGGAGAGGAGGACCGCCTCGAACGGTTCGAGCGCCGTCTTTTAAATATCATAGACGCGCGCTTGAGCGATATATACTCGAGGCTACCTCCAGAGCCCATCATGCGGCCTCCATTGGCCGCCGATAGGGCTAAAACTCCGGTAACGCCCGCCGTCTCTGGGCCGTCAAAGGCCCCATCAGTCGCTGCCGGTCCACCGGTCACTCCAAAAGGAAAAGGGCTGGGCAAGGGAAAGAGTAACGCCCAGCCCACCCCTGTTGACGCTCCCCGACCCCGACTTACGTCTGTCGTAGTCGCTGGGCCGGCGGAACCGTCAACGTCTGTGGCGTCTCCAAATCCCCCTCAACCTAAATCCCGAAGGGGGGGAAAGAGGGGAAACAAAATTAAAAACAGAAGCAGCACTCCCGTTCCGAAATCCAGGGAACCGCGGCCACTACCTCCAGCTCCTGCATCGATGGATGAGGGGTGGAATGTTGTGGCCAAGAAGGGCCAGAAAAATCCCCAGCCCATGCCGATAGCTGCGGTGGCCGCACCGCCGCAGCAGCACCGGCCGAAGCCGCGTATAAATCTACCCCGCAAGGCAGCCGTTACACTGACGGTTACGCCGGAGGGGTTGGCGCGGGGCGTCACATACGCCTACGTATTGCGGCAGGTCCAGCAATCCGTGGACCTGGCCGGGCTCGGCATTGCGGAGACTCGGGCGCGCTTAATGGCGACGGGTGGGTACCTGTACGAGGTACCTGGCCCGGAATCCGAAAAGAAGGCCGACTCCCTTGCCAATAAAGTTAGGGAGGTATTCCGCGGAACGGAGCTGGCGGATGACGTACGCGTTTCCCGTCCGTTCAAGGCCGCGGAATTGCGAATATCCGGGTTGGACGCGTCAGCCGACCCGGAAATAGTAGCAGCGGCCCTCGCAAGGGCTGGGGATAGCCCCAATGAAAGTTTTAAGGTCGGGGAGATCCGCCCTGACCGGTCCGGCCTTGGTGCGGCGTGGGTGCGGTGCCCCGCTAAGGTCGCCGACAAAATTTTAAGTTCGGGCCGAGTGCTGATCGGCTGGGTAGCTGCACGCGTCCAGCTTCTTGAGCCGAGGCCCATGCGGTGCTACCGCTGTTTGCACAAAGGACATGTGCGGATGCGGTGCACCGAAGAGTGTGACCGCAGCGGCATCTGCTACCGCTGCGGTAAACTGGGCCACAAGGCCAAGGAGTGCTCCGCGGAGCCGCATTGCGCAGTTTGCGCAGATGCTGGTAAACCCGCGGGGCACCAGGTGGGCGCCAAGGCATGCGTCGCCTCCTCCCGCCCTCGCCACGCAAATCGTGGTCGGGGGACGGGGGTTGTGACCCAGCCGGCAGCGCTCCCCGTAGAGCAGCAGATGGAGATCGCCCATTAATATGGCGCAACGTTTCCTCCAGGCGAACATTAATCACTGCGCCAGGGCCCAGGACCTGTTAGTCCAGAGCATGGCGCAGTGGTCGATACAAGTGGCTGTGGTCGCCGAGCCTTATTTTGTTCCTCCCAGGGAAGACTGGGCAGGGGACCTTAACGGTTTGGTGGCCATCAACACTCGGGGCGCCGCCGGCTCCCCGCCCTTCGAAAAAGTAGCGAAGGGGTCGGGATGTGTGGCGGTTCTGTTGGGGGGGATCTGGGTTGTGGGTGTGTATTTCTCCCCCAATAGATCCCTGGCCGAGTTTGAGCACTTTCTCGCTCGGCTAGGGGCCCTGGTGGTGCAAGGCAGTCAGCCTCGCCCCGTTCTCGTTGCCGGCGACTTCAACGCCAAGTCTCTGGCTTGGGGTTCGTCGGTCACCAGCAGGCGAGGCGAGGCCCTGGAGGAATGGGCGATCTCGGCCAACCTGGCCGTCGTGAATCGCGGGTCGGTTAACACGTGCGTGCGGCATAATGGCGGATCGGTGGTGGACCTCACGTTCGCCACCCCAGCTATTGCCCGCCGTGTCCGTGACTGGAGAGTTCTGGTGGACGAGGAGACGTTGTCGGATCACCGATACATTCGGTTCGACGTCTGCTTGTCCCCTAACCCCCAGTCCAGTGGAGGACCGACTGGCCCGCGGTCGGACGGCCCGCGTTGGTCTGTAAAACGCCTCGATGTTGAGGCCCTGAAGGAGGCCGCACTGGCCCAGGCGTGGCTCCCTGCACCGGAGGCACCGATGCAGGTCGAGCAGGAGGCGGCGTGGTTCGGGGCAGCGATGTCGCGCGTCTGTGACGCGGCCATGCCCCGAGTCCGACGTCTTCCCGAGAAGCGCCAGGTGTTCTGGTGGTCGGCGGAACTTATGCGGTTACGTGTCTCTTGCGTTGCCGCCCTTCGTCGTCTCGCCAGACACCGTCGTCGTCGGGTCCGTCTTCCCGGCGACGAGAACCAGGAACGGCTACTTCACGGCCTTCACAGGGAGGCTAAGAGAGCGCTGCGCGTGGCAATAGCAAGGGCAAAGTCTGCAGCTCAGAAGGAGTTCCGGGGAACTCTTGATAACGACCCTTGGGGGCGTCCATATCGCGTGGCGATGAGACGGTATCGCCCATGGGCGCCCCCACTGACTCAGAGTCTCCGGGGCGATCTAGTTGAAGAGGTCGTCGCAGCTTTGTTCCCTGCCATTGTGAATGTCACTCCCCCAGCGATGGCGTCACATTTATCGACGCCATCGTCGTTAAGTTCGGCAAGGGTTGTTTCGGAGGTATCGCCCGAAGAATTTCGAGCGGTGGTGCTTCGGCTACGGGGCAAGAAGACGGCCCCGGGTCTCGACGGTATCCCCGGGCGTGCATGGGTGTTAGCCGTCGAGCATCTGGGTACTAGGCTCCGTGGCCTGTTCTCCGCGTGTCTAGAGCAGGGCCGTTTTCCATCTCAGTGGAAAACTGGGAAATTGGTCCTGCTCAAAAAGGAGGGGCGGCCCGCAGAGTCGCCATCGGCCTACCGGCCCATTGTGTTGCTCGACGAGGTCTGCAAGCTCTTCGAGCGTATTGTTCACGCTCGCCTCGTCGAGCATCTTGAAGGGGTCGGGCCGGACCTGGCACAATGCCAGTACGGGTTCCGGCAAGGCCGATCGACAATACACGCGATTTTGCGGGTCAAGGCACAAGCGGAGGATTCAGTGGCTCGGGGTGATGTGGTGGTGGCGGTGTCTCTAGACATCGCCAACGCGTTTAACACTCTACCCTGGGCCTGCATAATGGAAGCACTGCGGTACCACGTGGTGCCACCGTATCTTCGGCGCCTGGTGCACTCGTATCTCTCAGATAGATACATAGTGTATCCGGGCGCCAACGGTTGGCACCGAAGAGCGATGGCCTGCGGTGTTCCACAGGGCTCAGTCTTGGGCCCTCTCTTGTGGAACATCGGCTACGATTGGGTGCTCCGTGGTACCTACCCCCGAGGTGTCGCTGTCGTCTGTTACGCGGACGACACACTAGTGACAGCGTCGGCCAGGTCTTTCCAGGAGGCCACCCTGCTCGCCTCGTTCGCAACCGAACAGGTGGTGGGCAGGATTCGGCGACTGGGCCTTAAGGTGGCCCTCAACAAAACCGAGGCCCTTTGTTTTCACAGGCCTCGGATTCGGCCACCTTTTGAGCCCCACATAAGTGTGGAGGGGGTGCGGATTCCCATCGGCTGTAAAATGAAGTACTTGGGATTGATTCTGGACAGCCGGTGGGATTTCCGTGCCCATTTCAAGGACTTGTCGCCGAAATTGGTGCGGGCGGCGGGCGCGCTCGGACGCCTGCTGCCGAACCTGGAGGGACCTAATAGCCCTTGCCGAAGTTTATACGCTGGAGTCGTGCGGTCAATGGCCCTGTACGGATGTCCCGTATGGGCCCAGTCCCTGAAACCCCGCTGCGTCGCCTTGCTGCGCAAACCGCAGCGTTTGTTGGCGCAGCGAATAGTAAGGGGCTACCGCACGGTCTCCCACGAGGCGGCCTGCGTATTGGCCGGCACCCTCCCTTGGGAGTTGGACGCAAAACTCCTCTCGTCCGCGTTCTTCTGGCGGGAGGAGGCGTCCAGTCGCCGTCAGGTGAGACTGGCCCCGAGGGAGATTGCGGCCCGATTTCGCAGAACCGCTGTGGAGGAGTGGCATACCAGGCTGGAAAGCCCAAGTGCGGGCTTGAGGACCGTTGCGGCATTGCGTCCTGTCCTAAAGAGATGGCTAGACAGGCGCCACGGTGCGCCAACTTTCCGGCTGACGCAGGTACTGACGGACCACGGGTGTTTCGGTTCGTTCCTGTGTCGGATCGGAAAGGAGGTGTCTGCCGTGTGCCACCATTGTGGCAACTGCCACCAGGACACGGCCCAACACACGTTGGAGGAGTGCCCAGCCTGGGAGGAAGAGCGCAGCGCTCTCAGAGCAGTCGTCGGAGGAGACCTCTCGCTGCCGGCCGTGGTGTCGTCCATGGTCGCCAGCCGGAGGTCCTGGCGTGCGGTGGCCCACTTCTGCGAGAGCGTCATCTCGCAGAAGGAGAGTGCCGAGAGGGATCGGGAACAATATGATCCCTCCCGCCGCCAGAGAAGACGTAGGAGGCGCCAGGTGGACGACTGACCGGCGTCTCCCGCCCTGTGGAATGGGGGCGTTTGAATTCCACCACGGTAACCCCTGCCTGTCGTACGAGGCGACTAATAGGGGCCATCGGGGGTCGCGGGCGCGCAGCGGAGGGCTGTCAGCCCGTATCGATGCACTCCCAAATTCGGAGCATCGTGCGACCCCGAGATGGACGGCAGCGCGTGTGGTAAGGCCTCGTTCGCTGTCGTTGTTCGGTGCGCGGGGGCTCCTTAGCCCTCCATGGAGATGGGCTGCTACGCAGCACCGCGCAGGGGCGATTCCGGCTGCAATTCTAGCACTCCTTAGAATACCCCGGGATCGCTCCGTAAGCGCCGAAGAAGGCCACCGCGGGGTTTTAGCTGGTAGTGTCGGGTGGGGTGTATATAGGGGTTAGGGACTCGGCCCAGCGGCAGCACGGATAGCCATCATCCGTGCGAGGGGGATGCTGGGTCGTAAGACCGGCTAGTCCAGCATACCCGTTTTATTCTTAATCCGCTTCCCTCCGGAGCGGGCGGCAGTAATAAAACGCTTTCCCCGCGACAAAAAAAAAAAAAAAAAAAAAAAAAAGGTCAAGAAGTGGTCGCCCTCGGTCTGTTAGGACTCCAGCAGTGATAAAAGCTGTGAAGGCACGAATTCAAAGAAATCCCAAACGTAAGCAGAAACTGTTGGCCCTTCAGATGGGGTTAAGCAGAACCACGGTGAAAAGGGTGTTAAAAGAAGACTTAGGGCTTCGGGCATATCGAAGAAAAACAGGACATCGTTTGAATGCTCGTCTAATGGACCTGAGACTGAAGAGATGCCGCGCTTTGTTGAAGCGGTACGCGGGAAAAAAATATCGGAAAAGTCTTTTTTCAGATGAAAAAATTTTTACCGTAGAAGAGAGCTACAACAAACAAAATGATAAGGTGTACGCACACAGTAGTGAAGAAGCGAGCAACCGTATTCCGCGTGTCCAACGAGGTCATTTTACATCCTCGCTCATGGTATGGTTGGGAGTTTCTTATTGGGGCTTAACAGAGGTACATTTTTGTGAGAAAGGTGTAAAAACGAATGCAGTTGTGTATCAAAATACAGTCCTGACGAACCTTGTGGAACCTGTTTCTCATACCATGTTCAATAACAGGCACTGGGTATTCCAACAAGATTCGGCGCCAGCTCATAGAGCGAAGAGCACACAAGACTGGCTGGCGGCGCGTGAAATCGACTTCATCCGGCACGAAGACTGGCCCTCCTCCAGTCCAGATTTGAATCCGTTAGATTACAAGATATAGCAACACTTGGAGGAAAAGGCGTGCTCAAAGCCACATCCCAATTTGGAGTCACTGTCACATGTTTAATATAAAATAATTGAAACAAGTTTATTCATTATGTAACCATTTATATACCAAAATGAACTTAACAAAACATAGATTCTTATGACACTAAAGTTTATTCAAAATGACCTCCGTGATTTTGAATACAGGCCTTCAATCTGCGCGGCCAGTTGTCTATCGCAGCACGAACGAGGTCCATGTCAATATCGGCGGCTGCCTTAATCAAGGATGTCTTGAGTGACTCCAAATTGGGATGAGGCTTTGAGCACGCCTTTTCCTCCAGGTGTTGCCATATCTTGTAATCTAACGGATTCAAATCTGGACTGGAGGAGGGCCAGTCTTCGTGCCGGATGAAGTCAATTTCACGCGCCGCCAGCCAGTCTTGTGTGCTCTTCGCTCTATGAGCTGGCGCCGAATCTTGTTGGAATACCCAGTGCCTGTTATTGAACATGGTATGAGAAACAGGTTCCACAAGGTTCGTCAGGACTGTATTTTGATACACAACTGCATTCGTTTTTACACCTTTCTCACAAAAATGTACCTCTGTTAAGCCCCAATAAGAAACTCCCAACCATACCATGAGCGAGGATGGAAAATGACCTCGTTGGACACGCGGAATACGGTTGCTCGCTTCTTCACTACTGTGTGCGTACACCTTATCATTTTGTTTGTTGTAGCTCTCTTTTACGGTAAAAATTTTTTCATCTGAAAAAAGAATTCCCCGATATTTTTTTCCCGCGTACCGCTTCAAAAAAGCGCGGCATCTCTTCAGTCTCAGGTCCATTAGACGAGCATTCAAACGATGTCCTGTTTTTCTTCGATATGCACGAAGCCCTAAGTCTTCATTTAACACCCTTTTCACCGTGGTTCTGCTTAAACCCATCTGAAGGGCCAACAGTTTCTGCTTACGTTTGGGATTTCTTTGAATTCGCGCCTTCACAGCTTTTATCACTGCTGGAATCCTAACAGACCGAGGGCGACCACTTCTTGACCTGTCATCTACACTAGAGTCTTCATTGTATCGTTTGATGGTACGATAAACGAATCTTTTGGTTATATTCAAATTTTTCAGTATGTCAAAAATTTGAATTGGCGCGTAACCGCAACGATGCAACGCAATTACTGCAACACGGTCTTCTTTAAGCGTCCACTCCATATTTAAAAATGAGTAAAATTCTAAAAAGTATACATTTTTATTTTCATGAACAATTTGAAATTCGAATTCAATAAACTTTTTTGTGGCCAGCATTCTAAAATAAAAGTTTTTACTGTGTGACAATACTTATGACCTGACTGTGTATATATTTAATATATATATAATATAAATAAATATAATATAAACAACACCGAACAGTCACACACGTCGGCCTTACTACACACTACTATTTATATATATGCCATAAAATTATTTGGTATTAAACCTCAGCTTTGGATATAAACTGTTACTAGTATATACTTAAAAAATGTAAATTTAACTTGTACTGTACTAATGTATGGTCATAATTTTCGAGAAAATTGATTGAGAGAGACTAGGAAAATAGCGCTTCTATAATTTTTAGAATAGTTTGTCGGTTTGTGACGAACAGTACACATTTGTTTCTATGGACTTTTATCCAACATGGATATGTCAGTCTCATCATGCCTTAACCTATTACAATAAAATGCGTACTAAGTGGGAAAAAAATAATATTAGGAATCCCGCAAAGTAGCCAGTTCATAAAGTAATTTAGCTTTACTTGATAAAGGCGTTGACAAAACAGTCTGGATCGTACCGATATTCAGGCGATGAATTTTATCTTTTTGAATATAATGTTGATTCCTAGTAAATTACATCAACAAACGTTGGACATCATCTATCATATTGCTAATCTCACAATAAGATGAATTTGTTTTTTAATATATACGTATTTTGCTTGGGTTATTACAAGGAAGACGGAAGTCGATGGTTAAGTGCCCACCAGTGGTCAACTGATCACGGACTTAGGAAATATCTCATGTGATAGAGTTATTGCACTAAAATTTAAGAAAATTTTTACTTATTAGGACTATCGTTCAAATTGTTTCAAATATCTACAATTTATCATGTGCTTTAAACAGTTTCCTTTTTTTTAACGTAGCTCTCTGGAGAATGCCTATTTTTGAAAGCTTTTATTTAACTTGCAATGTATGTATGTTAATCTATGTTTGTTCGGGTGGAACCTTGCAACTCAATTTTGAAGCAGATAGCTTCAACCGATTGAGCCGAAATTTTGTATACACGTTTAGTTTGTATGACAATGCATGGTTATCTGTGTCACGTCATTCTAAATCGAACATGGCGGAACACCTAAAATGGCGGATTATATATAGTTATTTATAATGCACTTCAACAATATGGGTATCAAATGAAAGGGTAATTTGTCATCCAATATTTTTTTGAAATTCCAAATTGTGTAATGACGTTATAGTTGATAGTAATACTTTTAAAGGAAAATATTTTTTAACGCATTTGAATAAAAGCTTTTTTTTACATGAGAAGCTTGTTCAGAATATTAAAAAATATTTTATGTTAAGGAGGGTTAAAGCCACTATAAATATTTTTTCTACAATATAACATAAAATTACACTCACTTCAGATTTATCTAATAATACAAGCCCTGTATTAAACATTGTCCCACTGCTGGGCACGGGCCTCCTCTACTAATGAGAGGGGTTAGACCTTAGTCTACCACGCTGGCCTAATGCGGGTTGGTAGACTTCACATACCTTCGAAATTCGTATAAGAATTCTCAGATATGCAGGTTTCCTCACGATGTTTTCCTTCACCGTTAAAGCAAGCGATAATTAACATTTTAATACACACATAATTTTAGAAAAGTCAGAGGTGAGTGCCACTTCGGTTTCGAACATACGACTTTCGTCTTGACAGTCCATTCCACAACCAACTAGGCTATCGCTGCTATAGATTTAACTAAATACAATAAAATAAAAAAAATACTCTATAAACCAAGACTGAAAGAAGAAATTAAATATAACATCTTCAAGGAATTTCGAATAATTAACTTTTGATTTGTAAGGTAAAAATCACTTTAACTTTTGTAGTGTCTCGGTTCTTTGTAGTGCCTTTTATATTTCGTTAATAAGGTAAATTATCGTTTGCACACACTGAGATTGATAATGCAATCATTGAACCAAATCTTATGGTTTTCAGTGCTATATTAAAATAAGTTGCGGGTTCGATTCTCGTGGCAAAGAAAATGTGACAGTGAAAAGACAGAAAAAACTGTGTAATAAATAAATAAATAACACCCAACACACATAGTCCCGACCACACACAAAGATACGAGTCTCGTTTTGTGGATACCAGGGACTACGAGAGACTTTCGGTCTCACAACACCCAGACCCGGACATGAATATCTGTCTGTTACACAAACATTTGTCCCGGTGTGAAAATCGAACCCACGGCCTCTCATTTCACAGCCGGCTACTGCCAACTGCGCCACGGAGGCAGTCTGTCTGAATAAAACTAATTTTATGGATTTTTTCACGGTTTATTTACCTTTTTTAACCCGACGTTTCGAAAGCTTTACAGCCTTCATGGTCACGGTAAAATAAGTAAAGCGATAAAATACGTAAAATTTGTTTTATTTCAATGTGTAATATTCGTGTAAACTTAAGAAATCATTATATAGGGACACGGAGAAATATATTAAACTGGTAAAAAACATCAGGTAAGATAGCATGCAGTGTTATTATCAGAACAATAACAATAACAGCACTCTGTTATATCATCACGTGCGTTATCTAGCTAAGCTCCATCATTATTATTTGTTTTAATGATTGTTTATTTATCTCCAAATATAATTATGTCATAAGGTCAGGGAAGAAAAAAGTTCTGCATGTTAACAATAAAAATAAGCGTTATGGTTCCGTAGACATTCGGTGCTTCGTATGAAAATAAACATAATAAAATCAGTTTTTCAGGCAGCTGCCGTAGGAACATAAATTACGAAACATGTTTATGTGTTTTATTTGCCGTAAATTAAAGTTTATTTTAAATCTTAAAATAAACTGCATATTTACATATATATTATTTTTATATATATGGCTTTTATTTAACTGTATATTTACTAAAATTCTAAACATTTTGATTATATTATGTGGTTATTCATGAAAATCAACGATAATTAAAAAAACAACTACAGTTTACAACAGTGTAGTTTCTTTCTTTAAAGCCGTGGGCGGCAGCATGCAACGGGCGGTTCACACGGGTCAAGACCGCACACAGTGGCGAATGACGACATGTGGTCGCGATCCTCAGCATTGAGGGAACGAGGAAGAAGAAGAAGTTTCTTTCTGTATCTATAACTAGCTGTTGCTCGCGGCTCCACCCGCGTGGAGGTCATGTTTGGGAAAAAGGTATACCTTACAAAATACCAATATTCATGCGTTTAACTTAAAAATGACGGATTTTCATACAAACTTTCATTCCCTATTTAACCCCCTTAGGGGTGGAATTTCCAAAAACCCTGAAATATGTGTTTTTAATTTTTACATGTAAGGCCAAATACCAAATTTCATGCGTTTAACTTCAAAAATGGCGGACTTTCATACAAACTTTCTACCCCTATTTTACCCCCTTAGGGGTGAAATTTTCAAAAATCCTTCCTTATTGGATGCCTACGTCATAAAAGGTACCTACTGTCAAAATTTCAAGTCTCTAACCCCAGCCGTTTTGGCTGTGCGTTGATCGATCAGTCAGTCAGTCAGTCAGTCAGTCAGTTTCTTCTTTTATATATACAGATGTATCAAATCAAATACTTATTATGTTATTGTTAAAATTCTTTACAAAATATTCGTTGCGGTCTGCCTCAGGTTAGCCTCTCAATTCTCATAGTTACATCTGACTAGAATATTAAGAGTTAAGAGAGCATGAAAATGTGTGTCTAGGTACATATAATTAAATCATACAGTACATTTTTATATACATGCAGATGTCTGGGGCTATATTGTTAAAAACTATTTATTTTGATACCTAAAAGGTTTTCTAAGTTACTTTATAAATCTTGATGCACTTACAAAATTCGAAATATTGTCTACTAATATGATGGAAACAAGAGTTTTTTTTTTCTTAGCACCTGGACAGGCAGACTAGCAGACGGGTCATCTGATGGTAAATAGTCAACGCCGCCCATAGACTTATGTTCTGTATAAATATAATAATAGCGACTGACCTTACCAGCGATTGACTATGAATGAATTGGACATGCAGTAGGCCTTGGAACAGCGGCGCTCGCTTTTATTGCAAACCGTCACCCCACTGAGTCTACAACTTATTTATCTGCCGGTCTTTACGATTTAAAACTCCCTCAATACCTATTTCTAATAAATATAGGACAGCCATCCTGAACTCAGGATGACTGGTCATGAATTATGTTCGAAACGCGAGGAGTTCAGCGGCAACAAAACTTTTAGACGTTTAAATTTCCTAGCAATTTTTGAAATTTCTCACACCCGATCGTTTACAAATTTTGTCATAGGTGAAACAATCCATATCATACATACTATCCTACCAGCGCTCCCAGTACTTAAATGTTTTACTTCAAGCCCAAAATTATTTTGAGCACAGCAATATTTACGGGCAAAGAAAACATTTCATAAAAATCATAAAAACTGATTGCTGTGTAAACTATCCGCGTTAAATTCATTTCACTTGAGTAGATGAAATTCAGTTAGTTGTAGAAAAAAATAACAGAACTATTATTTTATCATACTTGTATTATCAATTTTATTCCATAATAACAATTAATATTTTTTTAAACCTAACATTCCAAATTTGAATATTGAGTAGTGGAAACTTTGAGTGGTATTTATTCAGGAAAGGTAAATAAAATAAATTGCACAATGTTGCGGATCCCTAAGTTTGAGTACGTGAGACACATGTCTTGGTATTTGCTACACCCGACGTGAACTCTTTATCATGGTTCAACCTGAAAAATGACCTCTCCGGCTGGATGGAAAGTTTTTATGCAAACCAATAAACACGGCACCAGAGTCTGCAAAGTATCGAATAATTTTTTAACCGACTTCAAAAAAGGAGGAGGTTAACAATTCGTCGGAATCTTTTTTTTTATGTATGTTACCCGATTACTCGAAGACGCCTGGACCGATTCGAGAAATTCTTTTCTTGTTTAAAAGGGTATACTTCCCATGTGGTCCCATTGGCACCAAGTTAGGATCTGATGATGGGATCACAGAAAAATTAAGGGAAACCCTCAAATTTTATTGTGACGCATAATTTGTTTTTTATTGAAGTCGGTGTACTTTTTATGAATAACAAAACTTTTACTTATTATAGCACTAATAATTAGTGAGTAAATGAATAGCTGCAGAAATTTATGGCGTAGAAATATAGCTCAGCAATCCTTAGTGATCCTTCATGATAAGATTAAGAAAATATTCAATATATTTTCTTAATTATCACTTCTCATGGCTGTACTTTTTATTTTAATTATGTTTTTCTTTTTACTATCTTTATTGTACACCACAGTCTACTTCTTCTACTTAAATTTCTGTCCATCCAAAGGTTGTCTGGTAGAGATCGCTTTTAGCGATAAGACCACCCATAGTAGGACCATTTAATAACTAAGTCATATGTATGATATGTTATTATCTTTTATGGTTATACAATAAAGAGTTATTGTATTGTATGTTACTTTTTAACATGTGTCGTTCTGTCGTCATTTTGTCTGTCACAGAACGAGTCATACCCATAGATTTAGGTTGGTCATTCCACTTCTTAATTTACACATATTATCTTTTTAATACATTTTAAACTATTATATTAATATATAATAAATAATACTAGCCCTGTATTGAACATTGTCCCACTGCTGGGCACTGGCCTCCTCTACTAATGAGAGGGGTTAGGCCTTAGTCCACCACGCTGGCCTAATGCGGGTTGTTAAACTTCACATACCTTCGAAATTCTTATGAGAACTCTCAGGTATGCAGGTTTCTTCACGATGATTTCCTTCACCGTTAAAGCAAGCGATAATTAATATACACGTAACTTTTAGAAAAGTTAGAGGTGTATGCCATTTTGGGTTTCGAACATACGACTTCCGTCTTGACAGTCCGTACCGCAACCAACTAGGCTATCGCTGCTTAAACTATTATATAGACAAACTATTATACATTTCAATAAACAACACCCAACAGTCACACACATAGCTCCGACCCCACACTAAGATACGAGTCTTGTGTTGTGGGTATCAGGGACTACGAGAGACTTTCGGTCTCACAACACCCAGACCCCGGACAAAAATATCAGTCTGTCACACAAACATATGTCCCGTTGTGGGAATCGAACCCACGGCCTCTCGTTTCACAGCCAGCTACTCGCCTACTGCGCCACGGAGGCTGTCAACTTCACACAACTAACAATTTAACTATTACAATACTTCTTATAAAGGAAGACAATAAAACCTCATCATTTAATACAATTAAATAAGTTGACTAATATGGTGCAGCTAGTTCGTCTGATAGCGCCACCACTCCTGTCCATAAACCCATAAACAGTAACAATTCAGTCAATACTTTGAATGCCAAACTACTGCATAGAACTGTACCAAACAACATATCCTGAGATACGAAAGCTTACAGCCATTCATAGCGCAAATCGTAAAATTAACAAAGTTTAGAAAATTCGAGTTTCGAGAAATTTCTGAGAAGTCTGCCCGCTAATCGTTAGTAAATATATGTTAAATGTGGCTTCATTCGAAAATTTCTGTCTCAATAGAATTTCTATAAGTATTTTTAAAGCCTTAAAAAGTAGATGGTACTGATCTGTAGTGCAAATTAACTGGAAATCTACTGAGCTTATTCACAATTATCCCATAAAAAAACAATTGTTTAGGTACTCTGACAAAATTAGTCACATTTTCGACTTTCATATCAAGAAATAATAAATAAAGAGAAACCGTAGTGTGAAGAAGCTACACAGCAGGCCGGCATGATTGTATTGAGTAGCGAGGGATAGATTATCACTCGCTACTTGATACTATAACTGGACGGCACTGCACTTACCATCAGGTGCAGTGTGGTCACTTTGCCGAGCCACGATAAAAAAAAAAAACCACAAAATATTCAGGCGCTTGACTCAAATCGTCAAGGTCATTTCTAAGATATCTCTTCTAATCTTAAGTCTCAGTGGAGGAAGCACAATAGGCTGACTTCTAACGGGCTAAGTGCGACGAAAGGAGCCCACAACCAACATTTATTTTATTTTATTTATTGAGAAGAATAGTTACAGCTTTTTACAACATTGAGAAATTATTTAGGAACCTAAATTTTCTAGCCAATGACAAATATTCATATTTATCATTTTAACATAGTCGGTACGAGAAAAATATAAAAAAATATAAAATAGAAATAAATTAAATATAAAAATATATTATATTAAATATCAATATTAAAGACTCAGTGGAGCAGAGTCAGCAATGAAACTCGAAGAGATTTGAAAATCTAAAGTTATCATAGTCCCATAATAAAATTAATCAAATAGAAAGATAAGGAAACATGGGAAATTTTATTTTTGTCATCTATCCTTCCTACAAAAGTGGGAGACAAAACCTTCTGTGATAAATTATTATTTTATTTATTAAATCCCATACAAAAATAAAAATTTCACATAGAAGAGAAGCTCAATATAATTGTTATTGTAATGGAAACTGTAAGACACACGATCCTAATATTTATATCAAGGGAAATATGACATAAAGCAAAAGATTTAAAAATCTGTATACAGGACGCAGTAGTAGTTACAAACAATATATTCAATGTTAGAATTAAAGAAATGGATACCATTGATTCACATGATTACCATTGCTGGTGGTAGGATATTCATATCCGCCTAGAAAGCGACCACCGTACACAGTGGCACACTCAAGTTTGTCGCGCTCCGGGATCAGCCAGTGTACATCCGGTTTTTTATCGGGGGTCTAGAGTTGGGGTGCAATGTTTGGCCGTTATGCGGCCTTCTGAGTACTCTGACACTAGACCCAGACCCTCGACCGCTTCTTCACCTTCTTTCGGCATGATTGTGTTGAGTAGCAGGGGATAGATCGTCTCTTGCTACTCCATACTATAATTAGACGGCACTGCGATTACCATCAGGTGCAGTGTGGTCACTTTGCCGTGCCAACATAAAAAAAACCATGTCCTTCATTATAACCAAAAATTTTAAAACCACCCTGTCTGGTTGTCATTATGTAACTACGTATTAACTAAAAATGGATATGTCGAAATCAGAAAAGTTGATAAACCTCAGGAAAAAACCATTTCACTTGTAGATAACTCTCGGATGACATCCAAATTATTGTTTACTTTCAGTTAATTAAGATCATCGAAGTCAATTGATAAAGTGATAAAGAAAGCAAAATATTTTTGTCACCAAGAAACTGTAGTAGATAAGGTTCGGACATTGGTATAAATAGTTGAAACTGAGATGCTTCGGCACAGTTAACTTGTGGACTGGCAATCATGAAGACTGTCTTAGTTCTAGCGGGGTTGGTGGCCCTGGCACTCAGCACTGCGGTGCCTGCCAAGTACTCCTACAAAACAAAGGAAGGTAAAATATAAAACTATTTTATTACATTTTAAATAATAAAAAATTCCCAAGTGCAAGTCGGATATGGATATCCAAAGTTCCGTACCACCACTAATGGGTGCTAGGCCAGTATTCGTAATGTTAAAGTTTGAAGACCTTAAGTATTAAATCTTTTGCTATAGACCAATAACAAAAAAAGTTTTAACAAAATAAAACGTTTCTTGTATATTTTTTGTTAGGATATATACCGTAAGAAAAGATATTTTGTAAATTCTATGGAGCCTACATATAACTGCTATATAAAGGGCTTTTAAAAGGAAATATAGATAAACAAGCTTGTTAGCATGTTTTGAGAATGGTATACTAAAGAATATTGTTAGTATTATCGTAAAGCATAGTCTTAATATAAAATATAGATCCACTTCAGGGTTTTGGGAATTTATATTAAGAATATAAAGCTAAAGTAACCTTTTGAACTATCCTGATAAAAGTGGTAGAGTCACGATATAGATAGTTTTGTCTATGCTCAACCATGTCAAATTTCAAAGAGCATTATAATACTACTGAAATTTTTAAAAATAAACTGGTCAAAATTAATTTGTGTTAGTTTAGTGTAGCTTATTCATATTGTGGGTTAGATTTCTGGTGGGATGTAAAATATGAATAAATAATAAATTTACCAAAAATAATGAATTTGAATACTGCTATCAGTTTATTAGCACTATAATATTATTAATTTTTCAGTCGACGCCGTTTTTGTGAAACGTCAAAAGGAGATCTTAGATCTTTTCCAAGATGTAGACCAAGTTAACCCCAACGACCCGTACTACAAGATTGGCAAGGATTACGACATCGAGGCTAATATCGACAACTACACGGTAAGAAAACTTTTTAACAGAGATGTATAAATTAACAGAACACTATTATAGTAATAGTACTACATAAGTGTATATTCACGTAATTGTATTTTATATTTACAGAACAAAAAGGCCGTCGAAGAATTCTTCAAATTATACAGAACAGGTTTCTTGCCCAAGTACTACGAGTTTTCTGTCTTTTACGACAGACTGAGGGACGAAGCCATATCTGTTTTCCATCTGTTCTATTATGCCAAAGACTTTGAGACCTTCTACAAGACTGCTGCATGGGCACGTGTATACCTTAACGAAGGACAGTTCTTATACGCTTACTATATTGCCATAATTCAACGTAAAGATACTCAAGGCTTCGTAGTACCTGCCCCGTATGAAGTATATCCTCAATTCTTCACAAACTTGAACACTATGCTTAAGATCTACCGTACCAAAATGCAGAATGGAATTGTTGACGCTGACTTGTCTGCTGAGCATGGAGTTGTTAAAGAAAACAACTATTACGTGTACTATGCCAATTATTCTAACACATTTGTTTATAACAATGAGGAGCAGAGGCTGACATACTTCACCGAGGACGTCGGTTTGAACTCGTATTACTATTACTTCCACTCCCACTTGCCATTCTGGTGGAACTCTGAGAGATATGGAGCTATGAAATCTCGCCGCGGTGAAATGTACTACTATTTCTATCAACAACTGTTAACTCGTTACTCCTTTGAGCGTCTTACGAACGGCCTGAGCGATATTCCTGAATTCTCGTGGTATTCTCCTGTCAAGACTGGCTACTACCCTCTGTTGACTTCCTACTACTATCCGTTTGCGCAAAGGCCCGACTTCTGGAATGTACACACCGAAGAAAACTATGAAAAAGTGCGATTCTTGAATACCTATGAAACGACATTCCTTCAGTACCTCCAAGACGGACACTTCAAAGCGGTATGTACAGCACAGCTATTATGTTTGATTACTATAGGTACATGGTTTAGAACTTATTATAATGGTGTGCTTTATTTTTTTAGTTCGGCCAGAAAATTAATTTCCACGATCCCAAAGCTATTAATTTTGTTGGAAACTATTGGCAAGATAATGCTGATCTGTATGGCGAAGACGTTACCTTGGACTACCAACGTTCCTACGAAATGATGGCGCGCCGAGTACTTGGTGCTGCACCCAAACCATTCGACAAGTACGTGTGCACATTTTATTAATAAATATGTCATTTTGAAATAAATCTGATTTTACGGATTATATCGCGGTTCAAAAAAAGTCAATTAAACTCGATATAATCCGCAAATTTCGATTTATATCAATGTGTTATATTCGCGTAAACATTACACATAGAAACCATTAAATATGTAATTGCAATATGTTGCATAAATTTCGAATTAAATTTTTATAAATAAAAATCGAAATTCAGCGAAAAGTGGGTGTACTGGTTACACCGCTGCCTACCCCATCAGGGATTACAGGCGTGAGTGTATATGTATGTATGTAAATAAAAAATCTTATTTTTTTATTACAGGTATACTTTCATGCCCAGTGCATTGGACTTCTACCAGTCTTCTCTACGTGATCCCGTATTCTACCAACTTTATAACAGAATTCATAAGTACATTGTTGAATTCAAGGAATACTTGGAACCTTACACTCCAGAACAACTTGAATTTAAGGGCGTTAAGATTGCTGATGTTGTAGTAGATAAATTGGTAACATATTTCGATTACTACGACTTCGATGTTTCCAACAATGTTTTCTTAAGCAAAGAGGAGACTAAGACTAGCTACCCCCATGAATTCAAAATTCGCCAGCCACGCCTCAACCACAAGCCGTTCTCGGTTTCGATTGATGTTAAATCCGACGTTGCGACTGATGCTGTCTTCAAGATTTTCATGGCACCTAAATACGATGACAATGGATTCCCTCTCAGTTTAGAAGACAAATGGGATAAATTCTTCGAATTAGACTGGTTCACATACAAACTTGCTGTTGGTGACAATAAAATCGTCAAGAACTCAAATGAATTCTCAATCTTCAAAGACGATTCAGTTTCAATGACTGAGCTTTACAAGTTATTGGAAGAAGGAAAGATCCCACACGACATGTCTGAAGACTTCAGTTACCTGCCTAAGAGACTGATGCTGCCAAGAGGTACTGAGGGTGGATTCCCATTCCAGTTCTTCGTTTTCGTCTATCCATTTAACGCAGACAGCAAGGAACTGGCACAATTCGAGGCCTTCATCCAAGACAACAAACCTCTGGGCTATCCATTTGATCGTCCTGCCGTTGATGCCTACTTCTACCAACACAACATGTACTTTAAGGACGTCTTTGTATACCACGAGGGCGAGCACTCCGCTTACAAATACAATGTTCCGTCTCATGTTATTCATTCAAACGTAGTTCCTAAACTGTAAAAGGCAATTCTCTAAAGAGGATGAAAACGATATATTGTATTGAAATGTGCATGAAGTAATTTAAATAAAACAGTTTTCAAATTATAAAGAATCTTTTAATTTTTAGATAATAAGTTCTTCAATGATTATTATTATTACTTATGATTTGAGCATTTAATAGTTATACTATTCTCTATACATACACAGCTTTGTCATATCTAGTTGTATCTCATTTGTTGTTGTTTAAAACATTTATATGAATTAAACTTTTCTTTATAATAATGATGAGATCAATACAAGTGTGGAGAAAAGCTACCACTTTCATCAACGGAGTGGCGCTTTTGATATATTGAAATATCATAAAATCTATAATTATTTGCATTATCGTTATAGCCGGTGGCTTGTCTATGAAAAGGAAAACCTAATGGTTTTGAATCAACTTCATAAGATACTTGTTTATAATAGTTCACATCTGGTGCATGCTCCATAAGTGATGTATCTTGAGCGTGAGTAAGCATAACAAACAATTTTAGATCTAGACCGTCTTCAACTCCTCTAGGTATCAATAAATTCCCCGGAAATTTGTACATATTATATGATGGTTTCTTTTGTGACGATTGCTTACTATGAGGATTGAAGTAATCAAATGCGTTTTCGTCAGTAAAAAATGAATATTTTGATGATTTCTCTGGGGACCATATAATTTCATTTATTCCAGCTTGGAGAAAGAAATGAAATGAATCAATTTCGTAGAATTTAGAAAACTCATTCCAACAATCACGATTACATTTTGGACCTAAAAACAATCTCACTACCGTATTTTGATCATTATTTGATTGTACAGTAATATTTAAAGTGAAAGGCAAGTGCTTCAGGCGTCTTTGTCGCGCAAATATCGGCCACTTTTTGGAGACATAATTCTGATTCGTTGTAGCTTTGTTTATTGAAAATTGATAATAATCAAAATAGGTTACAATTTTGGTAAAATTGTTGGCAATAATTTTAAAATCTTCGGTCTCATATTGGGATATATCGTAGGGTTCCATAACGGTTTTGAATTCAGTAAAATAACCTAAAACATATTGTATCATATGCCAATAAAGAGGGTCTCGAAGAGTTGTTTCGGGATGGTGTAATATCGACGGGGCTGGATTGTTCCTGAGGAATAAAATGATTATTTTGTATTATTAATGTTGTTAATTGAATTTAATATTTTAATAAGCAGCAATTGTAGTCATATAAATGCACTTACTCTTTAACAGCAAATTTGATTCCGCCATATCCGAATAAAGAACGGATAGTTTTAGCCATATTAACACTGTCCAAATTAGCCCTGATTAATTTAGCAAGCATGCTTATATGATTGTCGTCAGTCATATTTACGGTTGTTCCATTATCCTGTAAAATAAAAGTATTTTTTTTTATATTTGTTTATTTTTGAATTCATTTTTTTATTGTCATTATGTGATGTTACCCACCATAATAATAAATCCACGTGATATACACTCACGAATAGCGATATCAATTGATTTAATTTTTGCTTTCTCATCACTCCAATCAGATTGTACAGATGGCCTTATAGGAAATGGTAGCCCATTGTCATAAATCAAGTATGGATTGTATACATTGTCTCTGAATTTTCCAGACGTTATTTCATAGTTGTTCTCTTTTAAGTGTTCCTTCTCTAAATTATATCGAGCCAATAATTGCTGATGAGCGTAATAGTAGTGTTCAGCGTGTCTTGGATTTATTTCATCCAACTCTTCGTTAGACATCCAAAATGGATGCAAAAAGTGTACACCAAGATAGTAACAGTTGAGAGCAATATCTTCTCTAAAATAATTAATGTCTTCATCCCCTCCGTTGTGGTTTAAATTCCATCCAGAATAATTTGTGTTTATAATAATAAAACCATGTGATTGATAATATTGATGGACAACCGATTCTTCAGGTAGGTCTCCACGGTAGTTCATGATTCCACGAAGGCTCAATGCTTTTACAATAGTTTCAGAATTGACAAAGAAATTTGGTTTTTCAATATAGCAAGGCAATTGAGTTAAAAGTTTTCTGTTTAATTTGTGGCTGTATAAATAGTTTATTCTTACAGCATAGTTTAACATATGTTGATTAATATTGTTGTTGGCCCAATCCATGAATTTTTCGTAGTCATTTTGCTCTATGCTTTGTAGAAAACGAAATAATGCAATCGTAGCTTGTCTCATCTCATCGTCGTATATGTTGAATGTCAGACCCTTTTTAGTGACACCTTTTTCTATGTAATTATTAAATGTCTTGAAAAATTGATTATTCTATAACCAACAGAAATGTTATAAGTAATGTTATGTTATTTTTGTATAATCTCTATCAGCTCCATCACATACGTGTATTATAATAATGCTTCAATTGATGCGAATAAAAAAATAGAACACTTCCTTTATAAACCTAAATTTATCTTGTATATAACATATCCTGTGTATTAATCCAGCTAATAAACTATCTGTGTGCCAAATTTCATCCAAATCCGTTCAGACATTTTTGCGTGATTGAGTACAAACATACAAAATTACACATTTCTTATATTAGTTGAATTATAGTTTAAAAATCTTCAAGAAATGATAAAATTTTATTTTAAATTATAAACAGGTATACGTACGTCATTTGCTACATCGGGTAGCAATTTGATACTGTTCTGTGTTTGTGGTGAGTATCCAGAGGGAACGATATGCATAATATATTTGGCCTCATCGACTGATAGTTCTGAAATTAAATATAACGGTGTAGAGGTTTTCTAATATTATTTTAAGTATTTTTAGACAAAGCTATAAAATGCAGTTGCATCCACTTATTTTTTGTTAAATATAACATATTGAAGTCATAATTGGACCCTGTTAAGCAAAAAAGATCCAACTGACGTTTTCATACTTTTGAGTAAGTGCAGTTTAAAGTTTAACAGCGAATTTAAAAATAGTACTACTAGTAATAGTAGAAAATTAGCTGGGTAATAAAACATGCCAATTTTTTTAGGTCAATGTCTTCAACTGCCCGGTTTGTGCACATATGAAACTTGATGAGGTGATTATGGCTGTGTATTTAACTCCATTTCATAAAAAATGTTGGTTGGATGTTTTCTGCTTAACAGGGTCATATTCCAAAGTACATGCGTAAATATATCATTGTTTTAATATTACTCAATGAACTTAAGGGATTAAAGATGGCGTGCTAGAAATTATAATAAAGTATATTATAAACAGATACTATTGAAGATATAAATAAAGAAATAGCAGCGATAGCCTAGTTGGTTGCGGTACGGACTGCCAAGACGAAAGTCGTAGGTTCGAAACCCAAGTGGCATACACCTCTGACTTTTCTAAAGTTATGTGTGTATTAAAATGTTAATTATCGCTTGCTTTAACGGCGAAGGAAAACATCGTGAGGAAACCTGCATACCTGAGAATTTTTCGAAGGTATGAGAAGTCTGCCAACCCGCATTAGGCCAGCGTGGTGGACTAAGGCCTAACCCCTCTCTTTAGTAGAGGAGGCCCGTGCCCAGCAGTGGGACAATGTTTAATACAGGGCTAGTATTATTATTATTATACTATTGAAGATTTCAGTTAAATTATATATTTCACCAGAGTTTGTTGTATTGTCTGTAAAGTAGCTATTTTCTCATGGAGTAATGCTATAGTTATAAGACGATCGATATTAAAAACTCTAGCACGCTGACACTATTTTTTAATAAAGAATTGCGAAGAAAATCGTGAAAGAATTTAAAGTCAAAGTTCAAAGAACATTATAATACTACTGAAAGTTCCAAACTATTAGACTGATATGACGGAAGCCGAGAATTTTCTAAATTGAATGTATAGTTAATATTAGATTTTTTTTGTATATAACTTAGAATTTTATGCTAAATTTATATAGTGAAAGAAAAAAAAATGGATTTTATCAACATATACATAGCCCATTATTCGTATAAAGAATACGGTAGTTGTTAAACAATATATTTTATTTATTTATTTTTATTTTTACTCTTTATTGTACACTAAGATACATGAAATAGGAGAAAAAAAAGAATTAAAGTACAATTGGCGGTCTTATCGCTCTCGGCGATCTTTTCAAGACAACCATGGGATGGAAAAGTTTGAAAAAAGAAAAGAAAAAGAGGAGGGCAGTTTGTGTACATAATAAATATCAAGGAAAAACATAAATTGTAAAAATATATTATTTTATCTTTGTCAACCTGACTACGAGAAAACACCAAATTTAGCTCCCTATTAGTCTCAACAACACTACAATCAACACCAAGATTCGAAGTAGATGACGCAAGTGTACAGAATTCGAGTGCCATAAGTAAATTAAAATCCGGGCAAAAATCATCGTGCTCTCTAAATCAATTTGAACAAATTAAGCCGTATGTTTAAACAGTGGTCAAGTTACAGCTATTGTTAGTTGTTATCATAGTTAAATATAACGTTATCGTTAAAGTTACACTTAACTTGTGTATTTAAAAAAAATAGAGTACAATAATGTCTGGCTAATGGTGAAACGTTGCGATGATCTCATATTTGTTGTGAATAAGGTCTATCAAGCTAGCAGTGAAAAGTTAGCAGAAACATTTGAAACTTATTTAGGAATTAGTTGCTAATTAGTTGCTGCTATTTCGATTTTGTTGCTCAAACCAGTTCCTCAGAAACCGAGTCACTGCTATCTTTCACATAAGCTAGCAGTAACTAATTAGCAACTAATTAGCAACTAATTCTTAAATAAGTTTTAAATGCTTCTGCTAACTTTTCACTGCTAGCTTAATAGACCTTTGTGAATAAAGACTTTAACAAACTATAAAATTAACTATGTTTGAAACAACACGTTTAGTAAAATCTGGACTAACAATAAAGCGATCGTTCTCGGTCACTCTGTGTCGACTCTAAATATCATCAGTTTCAAAATGTTGTATTTATGCTCATTTTTTTTGTAATTATTACTTTCGTTACTTCCGTTACCAATAATATTTAAAATGTTGATGGTGGTTGTTATCGCTGAATTGATTTGTGGCGTTTTGAAACAAATTTATTGCACACTTTATTCCTATAAAATAATTGCGTCGTCTACTAAGTTTTATGTCTGTATTCGCATCAATTCACAAGTGATTCAATCACAAAAAATCACAACATTTTGATTAACTGGTAATTAAATGTGCCAACTAATAAGCAATTGACTCACTTCGTTAATTAATCTGTACTATATTTCTAAGCGTAAACCTACCTCCTTCGTTGACAAACGCACGGAACTCGTCCGAGGGTGCTGCCCCAACGGCTCCAAGGAGCAGCCATATTATTTGAACTAAAACCATGGTGTTGTCGGCATGCAAGTCGACAAACGTCTAGTAGCAAATAAGTGTCGTATGCACACCAGACGTCATAACTTTGTTTCTCTGGAGCCAATTGAGGTCCTCGGGTCAGTTTAATGGGAATCATTTTCATGTACATTCGTTGTCAAAAAGGTTTTTATGTTATAATATTTGGACGTAATAAGTTTCGGCTCATACCCACAGGAAAGGTATCAATACAGATATCAATCGGTAGTTTCTATAACGCCACGTCTTAAATGCTCCTTTTATTAGGTCTATGTCAGAAATGACAATTTAGAATTAATTTATACATAATAATTAAAGGCGTTAGTACGAAGATCGTAACATACATTCGAAATTTGAAATTAAATAATATAGTATATCACTACATAGTATAAAACAAAGTCGCTGTCGCTGTCTGTCCGTCCCTATGTAAGCTTAAATCTTCAAAACTACGCAACGGATTTTGAAGCGCTTTAAATAAATAGAGTGATTCAAGAGGAAAGTTTATATGTATGATACATGCATAGTATTGTAGAGAAACACTGATGAATTTACAGGTTTCTAATGTGATGTCGTAAATAAACTCATTTTTTGCGCTTACATTGCAAACGCTGACTGAACCCCACGAGATAATTTCTCCCAAACATGACCTCCACGCGGGCGGAGCCGCGAGCAACAGCTAGTATATTATATAAATAAGTAGAAGTTATACTACAAGCTGACTGACTGCCTTCGTGGCGCCATTTGTAATTGCGCATGCTCTACGACTGCTGTGCTGAAGTCTCGGGTTCAATCCTCGGGTCGGGTAAAGTGATATAGGGTTTTTCTGTTTAGAAATATTCAGTATCAGCCCTAAGTCTGAAATTGTGCCCGGTATGGCGATAGGTTCGCCCCCTGTCACATTATGGGACCGAAATAAATTCAGCGAAAAGTGGGTGTACTGTAGGTGTGAGTGTATATGTATGTATGTTTATACTACAAGCTTATTAACTGATAAAATAAATAAATTATTAATAAAATCATTTTAGGTGATAACCACCGTGATTGTTTTTTTAAATTTTGTGCGGTGGAAGCAGAATTACACATAGAACAATGTAGATAAATATCAAAAATATATTTGAAAATCGGATATAAATTCTGCAGTTGCTAAATAAATATATATCTATATATAAAGCTGAGGAGGCACTTTGTCTTCACGATAAATATTTTTGCTACAATTTGATTGTAACGTGTTATATTATCGATATAGAACCCAAAACAATTTTTGTTGGTTTTGTTGTCTGTCTCTCTGTATGTCAAGGCATCACATCTAAAGTCTTTACGAAAAAATAATCCAAAATAAAGTCATAGTGTGTATCTCGAGGTAACATTAAGTTTTTATTTCATTTGAATTGGTACATTCATTCAAAAGTTATACGAATATCTGTATTACGCAAAGAGTAGTTGTGAGAGATGAAATGACGTTATAAATAGTATAAGAAAATTTCCACGCGGGCGGAGCCGTAGGCAACAGCTGGTTTTGTAAATATAAATAAAAAATATAACAGCTTAAGTATAAAACACAATAAAAAGATTCATCGCATATGTGTACACAAGTGTACAACGTACAGAGGAAGTGTATGAAATTGGATAATTTTCCAATTGTTAGTCCTTGGTGGATGGCTAATTTTGGTCAAGGGGCAATTTATTACTTTCAAGCGCTATTACAGCGTTTGCTAGAAATACACAATAATGATCTCGTGGAAATATTTAGAGATGCGCTTACATAACGGCCACTCAGACCGTGTATCACTGTAAATCACAGGCCGTTGCTATTCTGGGATCAATAATCAGCAACACTGTAGGTATGTGGCGAACGCAAAATAATACTCTCAGCGTACACAGGCTCAAGGTGTTTTTTTTTATTTTATTCTGGCACGACAAAGTGACCACACTGCACCTGATGGTAAGCGCAGTGACGTCTAATTAGAGTATCGAGTAGCAAGAGAAAATCTATCCCCCGCTATTCAACACAATCATGCCGGCCTGCTTCTTCACGCCATGGGCAAGAAGGTGAAGAAGCGGTCGAGGGTCTAGTGTCAGAGTACTCAGAAGACCGCACCACGGCCAAACATCGTACCCCAACTTTAGACCCCGACAAAAATCGGATGAACACTGGCTGATCCCGGAACGCGACACACTTGCATTTGCCACTATGGCGGGTTTTACACCCTGTGTACGGTGGTCGCTATCCGGGCGGATAAGTGCAGGTGTTTAAGGAATATAATTAAAACAAACATAAAAAAATATTGTTTATAATGTACGAATAGTTGTCATAGAACAAATCAAAAATAAATTACAATGCGTTATAGATATTAGCATATAATTGTTTGTAATGCGGAATTCGTTTCGAGTGAATTATTCCGGAAATAATACTTTGGAACGAATTCAAAAAGATCCCCGGCCCACATGTTGCTAGTTGTAAATCATATTAACAAGTGCCTATCTATAAGATAGATGAAATGGTACAGATCACGTTCCACAAACATGCTAATACCGCATTTCATTTTGTACTAGTAACCAAGTCTTAGCTTTAAGTGTACTACATTATGATAATAATACTATAGTGGTAACGATAAGCTTAATCTCCAGTCATCATCTCCATGAATTCTGAAACAAAGAAAATGTCTTATTTAGTACATTCACAGTTTTTTAAACTAGCTCGTCTTACGGCAGCAGCTAAGTAAAGTTTACAATATTACAAGCAAATGACGACATTCACAATGTATACTATTGGAATTCCGATGTTTTGACAGTGTAGCGAAGAATTATATCGAGTAATCCTTTGATCTTCATCCAAAATGAGCGTTGAGGAATGCAGACTCATTG
Organism: Laothoe populi; assembly: GCA_905220505.1. Lineage (NCBI taxonomy): Eukaryota > Metazoa > Arthropoda > Insecta > Lepidoptera > Sphingidae > Laothoe > Laothoe populi. The sequence continues at coordinate 9,119,881 of HG992164.1, read as the reverse complement.
AAAGTTCATGTGTACATGTAATTCACACGTCATATGGCACTAAAGACGGGATGTGATTTAATGGATCGGAATTCCTGAAGCTTTTGTCATCTGTATATATAAAAGAAGAAACTGACTGACTGACTGACTGACTGACTGATCGATCAACGCACAGCCTAAACGGCTGGGGTTAGAGACTTGAAATTTTGACAGTAGGTACCTTTTATGACGTAGGCATCCACTAAGGAAGGGTTTTTGGAAATACCACCCCTAAGGGGGTAAAATAGGGGATGAAAGTTTGTATGAAAATCCGTCATTTTTGAAGTTAAATTCATGAAAATTAGTATTTGGCATTTTAGTTAAAAATAAGAAATATATGTTTCAGGGTTTTTGGAAATTCCGCCCCTAAGGGGGTAAAATAGGGAATGAAAGTTTGTATGAAAATCCGTCATTTTTAAGTTAAACGCATGAATATTGGTATTTTGTATTGTATACTTTTTCTCCCAAACATGACCTCCACGCGGGCGGAGCCGCGATCAACAACTAGTAATATATGTATGTTTTAGTACAAATATATTTTAGGTGATAGAGAGCTAGATATTTTGAATCAAATAACGTGTTACGCTATGTGTGTAGCTTAACATTAGTGCCTAAAACGTTGTGTTATTTTTAATAAAGAGATTTAGAAATAGATTTTAAAGATAATTAATATTAATTATAATTCTAGATAAAATTATCCATTGTAAGTCGCATAAATTAGACAAATTAAAGTACTGTAATTAATTGGCACGAAGATATTATATATGTTTGCGTAAGGACTATATATTTGTTTACAAAGATTGCGTTTTATATGGCATACTTTTTTGAAGTTATACTTCTTTAGGCGCGTTGTGAAAAAATGATGAGAGTGAAATTTTAAGATGCGCGCGCATACCGTGATACAAAAGTAACACTCTTTAGTTGCCCTAAGTACCAGGCCGGCATGAAATGTAAGGAGATTGGATATCGTTTCATTTCTAGTGACTTCTAGGTAACAAAAATGCAAGGTTTGTTTGTCATTGTCATTATTTGTTTCATTTTTTTGGTTGATACTCCATATGGCTGACTTTTCTAGGATAAATTGTAATTTGTATATTTGTATAATATTTTCTGTCGTTTCAGTTAATTTAACTATATCGAAAACCGTATTTTATTTTTTATTTATACGTGATGAAGCGAAGATATAGTGACAAGCAGACAAATACTGCCTAACCCCATGTTTTATTACACGTATAGATGATATAATATATAAATTGCATAGACAAAAGGATTTCGGATAGTAAAAAATAAAGTATTGTTATTTTCAAACAATTTCAAAATTAACTTTAATAACCTATTTAACCGATCAATAAATTGTACAGTGCAATGGCACGGGAAAAGTTTTATATACCTAATTGATAGTTATACGAAAATTATGAACAGAGCGTCACTGCATGATCCCTTATCTCTAGCTGACTTAAACACGGTAGAAAACACACTAAAAAGAGGTGTAGGTTAATTCTAACAAATATAATTTACCTTGTTTTTAATAAGAAAGAAGAGAAGAAGAACACTTTTGTTTCAACGGTACGCAGCGGCTTTGCTGTGCCCTGGCATTGCATAAGTCTATGGGCGGCGGTGTCTACTTACCATCAGGTGGCCCGTCTGCTCGTCTGTCTATCCAGGCAGTAAAAAAAAGTTCAACTACTAATAACCGCGCTACATTAAAGAATTATAATTACCATCGAAGTCGACGGTTCCGGAGCCGTCAGTGTCAATTTCAGCGATGATGCCGTCGAGGTCAGCGTTGCTAAGCTTGTCGTCAAGAGCGGCCAGGATCTCCTTCAATGTTGAGGTGGTAATGTAACCGTTACCTTCACGGTCGTACAATCTATAGACAAAAATCTTTAATTAAATATACAGTCTTCAATTTTGTCTCGCCTTAGAACAGGGGGGGCAACCTGCGGCACGCCAGCCAGATGCGGCTCTTGAAGGATTATTTGTGACTCTCGATAAATGTACCCGAGTTCCCTTTTCATTTTTATTATATTTAAAAAAAATATCATCGTTCCGTATGTGTTCCAAAATATCTTTTAAATAATTGACAACAAATATGAAAGACTAAGTGCAACGTTGTGACAAATTTCATTTCCGTCCAAGTTAAGAATTAAATACGTATTTAATTCTCGCGATAAATTACAAATTTTGAAAAATGCCTCGACTATCAAGGAGCTTGGTCATCTCTGCCTTAGAGATTTAGACGGTTTAATTTAAGTGTCTTATAAAGATACAAACTTAGCTACTAATGCGAGAACATTATAATTTGTGATTATAATTTAAATAGAAGCTATAGTTAAAAAACTGACTGAGATTTAATAGAAGTAAAAGAAATGCCTAAATAGTTAAGTGTTCCATTTCAAATAACGTTTAATCGCGTCCGTTAGGTAAGACGTTATACATTGTTACGTTTGAATTTGGCATTAAATGTTACATTCATCCGTTTTAATATATGTTTCACATTATAATATTTACTTAATATAAATTATATTTTATTTAATATAAAAAATCATTATTTATTTATTATAAAATATGTCAAAAAGTTAGCGAAATGCAGTCATAAATGTATGACAAGAAACGGAAGGAACTGTTGATCTTAGTGAGTTGTTTATAATTTTTTCTCAAATTTACGAAGATGCTAAAGCTGTTATAGACGTCATTATAACGTAGGTTGTAGACTAAACATGATTTTTCAAAGCGTTTCTTGTATATCCGCAGACGATTAATTACACTTTTGTTTATTGCACTTTATAGAAACGCTTGTGCAGTGTATTTGCAAACTCCAGTTATTGTTCGTTCTATTTTGTAGCTACAGTGTTTACATTTTTAATGAAATATTTAGACGATGTGGTGAAAAGTGCAGAGTGTGCACTTTTTATTACATCACGGACAGATATTACTAACGTTCAACACATTCCAACCATCTGGCGTACAGCCCACTCGATATTTTCCATGCAAAATAAAAATTATCTATTATTTTCAAGTTTAAAAATGCATCACATAAATCATTAATTTCATTGTTACAGAAAATCTATTTGCTGTTGATCATTAACAATCTATTAGTTTTTATTAGTAAAATAACAGGGTACTATGACATCTGATTATCTTCTTCTTTGTTTGATGGCGACGAGCTTAACTAAGAAGCAATTCCGCCAATGTCAAGTTAGTGAAGAGTTCCAACATTAAATAGTTGATGTCTTTGCGATGAAGGCCTTAGTTCTGTGCCTTGGTTAGTGGGAGAAGATAAACAAAGGAGATTGTCTGTTCTTGGAAGTTACATTAAATTTTACCCAAGTATTGAATCGGTGTTTACCAACTGCTGTTAGTTAACATCTGATTATACCGAGACACAGTGATTATAAGTGTTCGCATATTGTGTAGAGTTTTAATGTCACTACTACCAGATGTGAAAAAGCTGTCAATAATTGTGATTTGGTTCATGATATATTTTGTACTCACAGGATTCTCATAACTATAATCAATTCAGCAAAATGTGATGTCACATGCAACATATTATTGTTGTGTTTACCTAAAAGCTTCTTTCAGTTCTTGCTGCATGGCTTCAGCATCCTCTTCCTCAAGGAAATGAGAGGCAATATTGCAGAAACCATCGAAGTTGATCTTGCCAGAGTCTGAAATAAGAAAGAATGCAGATGTTATGATGTGATTTGATTTACGTGTTTAAACAAACGAATGTTAATGTGCTCTTTCTCAGAACGTATAGCATTGAACTATTTGAATGTTTAATTTCTGACACGAAAACACGTTTTTGTAAACTAAATATCATCTGACAGAAGGAACATTATTATTTCATCATCACGGCGCGGCGTTGTATTATAGCAACTGAAAATGTATACGCATAAATATCACTTTTGAACGTTGGGACCGCTTTGGCTAATTTTGTAATGAAGTCCTTTAATTGAGGATTTCAATCTCTTACGATTAGGTAGAGGCAAAACTTATATTCAAATATCATCGGTATTATTTATACCTCTAAATATTACATAATTAAAACCCGTGATCTAATTTGATGCTATGTGTACAAATCGAAAGTATTAATATTTCATTTAAATAAATATTTCATTAGCTTTTGTTAGCGTACACAGGTCCATTGCATTTAATATTGATGGAATATGTTAGATATTTAAAGATATAATTTATTTATACACTTCATATACAATGAATATAGGCGGACTTAATGCCAAGTCAACCTAGTAGTAAAAAAATAAAGAAATAATAATAATAAAATAAAGAAGTCCTAGTCAACCTTAGAGTGATGCAGAGATGAACAAGGATGCATTTATATATACAAGAAGAAGAAGGTAAAAGGAAAGTTATTTTTGGTTTTTCGTTTCTAGTGTGTTTTTTTAACCCCGGCCCCGTGACCATGAAGGCTGTAAAGCTTTCGAAACGTCGTGACTTAGAAAGATAAATAAACCGCGATAGATTCCGTAAAATTCGTTTTGTTTCAATGTATAATAGTCGCGGAAACATAAGAAACCATTATGTGTTTTTCTGTCTACATTTTTTGTTTTAGTGAAAAGCCAAATAAACTCTTCCTTTTCTTTTCTTTCTAAACAAAAAAATAACTTATTAAACTTAATAAGATGTACATAAATATATCTGATACTCAAATTAATAACTAATTGTTATGTTTAATGTGTAAAAATACAAATTATGGCAACCTTGCTTTGTGTATCCACTTGCGATTAGTTTTTGTTGACACCGTGCTCTAAATTATCCAGCCAGTGTGCTCCAACAGGAGTTCTTTAAAGAAACTGTCTACGGAAATAGCTCGTCAGTTTGGTGCACGTGTAAAAATATTCGAGAGTATATCGAGAAGGTGGCGCGGCGCCGACTCGTGTCGTGCGCGGATGATTGATTACCGCTAATTGTGTAATATACAACGAGAATTTCGAATAGTTATTAGCGCTCTAATGTGAGAGTGCATAATGTATGTCTGTTCTTTCTAGAAACTTAGTCTTTTTGAACGTTATTCTCATGTGGAAATCGGGATTTTATAAATATTAGATCTTCCGTTCGTAATATTATATATTAGCAAATATCATTATTTAGAAAGTTTTAACAAAACCTATTTTATGCATTACATTACGTTAGGCAGTATGATTACTGTCGATACGGCCCTGTTGGCTCAAATTGGACAAAATCATTTTCATATTCTGTAAAGGGTCAAGTTTTGCCTCATTGATCTAAAAGCACCGTGAAATGAGAAATCAGTAAAGCCCAGGGTTCGAATTCTAGATGTGGCAAACCCCGACATGTGTTCATCTTCAAATTTAAAAAACATGTATTAGTTGCTTAGGATGGGCATTTTTGACCGATGGCGATAGTCTATCCCCTTTTAATATCATGGGATGAAAATAAATTCAGCGAACCAAGGGCACTCTAGTGGCACTTCTGTCTACCCTCCTGAGAAACGACCTTGAGTTTATGTTTAACAAGGTAGGCTATTAATTACCAAAGTAGTATTAGAAAAGGAATCCTAGACTTTTACCATATATAAATAAACTATAACATGAGTTAGACAACAATCACTTCCATAAATCCTTAAAAAAAAGGAAAAATATTTTATTTCAATGTGTAATATTCGCGTAAACAGAAGAAATCATTATCGATTAAATCCTGTAACAGATGATTTTGAGAAATTATAAATTGATTAAAAATGTATTGGGGTTTATACATAATGTGAGTATTAATAATATCAATATTATGATATTTTATCAATTGTCCAAGTGATATTCAATTATATTAGATTGATTACGCCATATTAATTTTCCAATACGAGAAAGATTCAGGATAATAAATATTCTATATTTTTTAAATGTTGTTTGCTAATACTGGCAGATAAGGTTGCTATATCACATTACCGCACAGAATTTAAATGCTTTTAGAGGCAGAAGAGGGCTACCTATTATTGCCGCGAAACTGTTTTCCGTTATTAGAAATCAGTTCACTGAATATCTAAAAAAATAATAATGAGTTCTCATAATTATTGATATGACAAGTAAGGTATACAATGCAGAAGTTCATATTGACAATAAATCTACAGAAAAAATGTCAATTTAAAAAATTCCATCTAGCTTTTTCCGTATAGCTTTCTGAAGATAATGAACAATTTTGAAATCAAAGCTCCTCACTTTCTGGGTCATTCTCATCGATGAGAGCCTGCAGTTCAGAGTCGTCGAACAGCTGGCCCATGGTGTTCAGGATGGTGGAGATTTTGAGGACATCGATGTATCCAGACTTGGTGGTGTCAAACATCTGGAATGCCTTGCGCAGCATGGCCATTTTCTGGTCATCGTCGGTGTCCTGTAAAGAAAAATTAGTCAACACTGGGGAATTGACAGATTTTGAATAATCTAACTTTTTATGACTTAATTTTACTGCAGTGTCGTAGTACCGTAATTTTGATGTACTTGAATTTATCTCATCGTTTCAATTATAATAATATTAAGACATATATTGCTTAATGTTGTCTAATAAATGTGATAAATTTATGGCGTTGCATCCATAAAATTTTACATAAACACAAATATACATAAAATTCCAGGAATGTACTAAATATTCCAAAAGTAACACTGAAAATCCATTAGCCACATTCCAATTTTCGAAAATATACTATTATAAAACACGTTTATCACTTTCACTTAACACGGCACGTCGGAAATCCTCACCATTTTGTTTTTGAAGTGTTTGCGGTTGTAACAAGAACTGAATCCGAGTGCGAGTGTTGTTACACTAGACTCTACGTTCGTCCTCTACCCTTATTTATAGTATTTCATCTCACTGAAAATACAAAAATAAGTGAAAATCCGTCCATCTCCCTCATACGCGTGTAGCACTGCGTAGTTATTATGTTCGGGGTGAATTATATCTACGTCATGTGATGAAAATGCACGGCCCACATTTTACGCAGGAAGTGATTTGACGAGTATATATATTCATTTGCTGTATATTTAGAATTATTCTCATTTTATTTATAGATTTTTCAGTCGGGATTGTTAATTCAAACGAAGTTAAATCGTTTTCATTCAGAGATTCAGGATAAGGCATCATTTACCATACTTTGTAGATCTTGATGGCTTGACACCTCTCTATAGTAGAGGAGGCCCGTGGCAGGTAGAAGGATGTATATATTATGTGATGTGTAATACAAGTCTGACATTACTTTTCTGCTCATATTTACTTTAAACATATAAACACATACATATAAAAGCTCGCGTCTTTATTTACTCATGATCCAAATCTTATTACCGTTCCATAATATGTTAGATGGCATGCCAAATCTGGCACACTCTCTAATCTAGGAAATTTTTCGAATTGAAAGCTCATACACAAATTGTAATTGCCCGACCTACGATTTGAATGCAAGACCATTTACAACAATTTGATTACAAATCACGCCACTACGTCAAAACAATTTACTAGTCTAGTGGTCTCTCGGTTATTAAATTTTATTAGGTATTAAAGATAAAGTAGTTTTCCACGTTCATTCAAATTTCACGATCATTTTTATGACAACTTTAAAATTATCAGATAAGTGTAAAAATGTTTTAATAGTGGTTATAGCAATATTTTTAGAAGCATCGTGTTTTTGCAGTAAAACTTTTTTAATGGATGTTTCATTCCCAGTTTTAAGTGTCATGGCTTGTAAGATGACTTATTAAACAAAGATAAATAATATAATGTGAAAGAAACATAATATGAGTTTAAACTATTTTATATTAAAATATTAAAAATTATCTTTTTTAACATTAACATGTATCAGTTAACAATTTAAGCTCATCATGACCGTATTTAGACTCTGTCTGCTAAAGAATATTTTTATCGTACGTAGATTATGCCACGTCAGTAGGCATATTAAGCGTACCAGAACCCGGCGCATATGAAGCTCTTCCTTGATTAAGAACAGGAAATTCCTTTGAAGCGGTCGCAGATTCACAACAATCCCAATGAAAATATTATCCGTAACGACGTCACATTCAGGGGTTCTGAACGCATGATTTTAATTGATTGGTCAGAAATTTTGTACTTCAACGGTATTCAACGGTAGGCAGCGGCTGTGTTGTGCCCTGGCATTGCAGAAGTCTATGGGCGGCGGTGACAGCTTACCATCAGGTGGCCCGTCTGCTCGTCTACTATCGAGGCACTAAAAAAACTGTAGAAAAATAACCTGTTAGTTAATTTTGGTAATTCAAAGTTTTTTCTACACCTCAGTCTCACAAAAAAACCATCTGAATAACGAGATTCAGGTTGCTCGCCCTCGTTTTCCTATAAAGATAATTATCTTACTAAGACGATATGATAAGTACGATATAACTCTGTCTCTCATCAATTTAAAATATAACATGCTGGGTCTAATAATACCAAGTAGTCAATCAATCAATTGATTGATTCATTGTTTTTCAAATTGGATCCCATATACACTGCTGCTTGGCAACAGGAATATCATTTTATGTATTGACAGGCGAGATAATCAACGTAATATTTTGAACAAAATTTGAATCCCGAGATAAATGCATCAATATTTTGCAAAAATGACAAAAAGTTTCCGTATTAGTGATCGTAACTCTAGGAAAATATCAGGTAAATAATTCTTTTATAATTATTTTTAATATTATGATAATTTATATCATAAACTTTGATCAGCAAAACTCATCAAAGGGAGGTTGCAATCGTAAATATAGTTAAAAATTCTTTATTTGTCCCTATAAAATGCCTTTTTTATCAATAAATATTTATTGAACACGATCGAAAGTGGAGATAATTTCCTGTTTTCAGCGAAGCCGATGATTGGCGACCGCTAGCGCGTGAAACGGGTTATACTGAGTCGGCGTCCGCAGATATACATAGACTGTCGGTGATCGGCTATAATTTTTGTGTTCTCATGTGAATGCCACAATGAGAGAAACATCTAATCTGAGTCGAGCTTTAGTGTTTCGGACACATGTTTGTTGTATAACAACAATAGAATCCAATTTTAGATATCTAGGTCGTATTACATCTTTGTGGAGGTTATTACCAAAATGTAGAGCTTAATCGTTTTGAGCTAAGACCAAATTTCCTTTGGACCTTGTGGAATGGTTGGTATCAATAAATATATCGATGTCCTGCTATTTATATAGTCTGTTATAGAAATAGATTGAATGATTTATAATTTTTTCTATCGTTATTATAGCTAATTAGACGTCGGTTTTAATATAATTAGTGACAATGCCAGGTCATAATTTATATTAGGTTTATTACAGTACGCAGTTAATGTTGTTTTGTCTTCCTTAATAAATGATAATGGTGCCAAAATTATTCATCCAAAAGGGTTGCGATGAATGAAATGGGGACTTCTGTTTCTCATTAACATTAGTTATTTGTGGCGTTTATGTTTATTTTATATGTTTTGGCATAAGGTTGTGTTATGGAATAAGGTGGCAGGTGGCAGCTTGGTTAACTCGTGTGTATTTCTTTTGTCTTTTGGACTAAATTAAAAACAAATTATTGTTAACAATTATTTATTATTAAAAATCTTAATTACAATACTCTTAATCAATATGGACATACGTTCACACTGGTATCCCCGAAGGTGTACGCTTAGGTGAAATTAAAACACTGATATTAAAGATTATAATCATAATGATGGCAAGCCTATCACAATTGGGTACAATTTTCAATCTCGGGCAAATCAAATGTGATTTTCCAAATCGAAACATCAAACAGGAATTGTGTTCTAGGATTTGAAATCACGACGTCATGAGTTCCTCAACGTAAGTACGTTAATACGATCAAATTTGTATTAAAATGTTTTATAGATATAACGATAAACATTGTCACTTAAAACATGATTTAAGTACAAGTCATCACACATATATTATATACACTCACGCTTGTAATCCCCGAAGGCACAATTTCAGAATCTGGGCTGAAAATAGTATTTCTTTATAAAAAAAACCCAATATAACTTTTGCCCGAACCGGGGATCGAACCCGAGACCTGAGCACAGCAGTCGTAACGCATTCGCAATTACAAATGCGCCACTGAGGCAGTCATATAAGACATCGTCAATGACTAATAAGGATGGTCTGTAAAAACCAAACTAATGGCAAATGGTATGCATGAATATGTTCGCAAATAATTTCATAAAATTTTACGCTTACGACTAAGAGAAGAGCTTATTAAAATTATGACTCGATCCGTAACCGACAGGTGAGATATTCGGCGTGGATTAACATTCTATGATCAAAATAATTGGCTGTCACAGCCAAATGCTAGGCGCATAGGTCACAACGTCACATCATTGCTGGACCCTGAATCATTGGTGCCAATGGAGTAGAAATATAACTTCATTTTGGCACGGAACACAGCATTTTCCTTGTAGAAACCACCGTTGATATCTGAGCGCCAAATGCAAATATGAAAATAATTCTTAAAATAGAATTCGGATTATGTCTCTTGTTTAGTGTTAATACACTGTTGCAGTACATCTGGAAAATTCATTAATGTTTAGCTAGTAAAATTTCCGACGTACAAGCACCCCTACCCTCTTTTCCGTCCCACGCCCAATATCTTTCTTATGAAGGCGGAATATATTTATGACTCCCCTGGTTTTGTAGATAAGCGGTTAAGATCATTTATCATTAGGGGACCCATTAGTACGTCTAATAAAAGTATATATTTTCGAACAGAGACTTATGTTCATAATCTGTTGTCATGAGGTATGTCAATAGAATCTTTTTACACATAATAAGAATACATTAAAATAGTGGTTTGCGACTAGAACAGTTTAAAAAACATTATAAAATCTGTCAGTCGTTAATTTAATTTACAGTGCCAATTTTACGTATGTAACAAGCGAAATAAATTACGATTTGTAAGACTACGTTTATGTTATATTTTAGAAACGTATCCACAAAATGCGACTTTATGATATACTGTAAAACTTATATATATCCATAGGACATACATATTTTATTTTATTGCGATAAACTTTGTTTGTAAATTATGTAACGTTAAAGTTATTTTAGAAAATACATACATTTACAGTTTAATATGGACATACATCGCTATCGCTCCGAACAAAGATTATAATCAACTACAATATATTTCTATTTGTTTCTAGCTGTTGTCACACAAGTGACCGATGGTTTTTAAAATTTCCACGATGAAAATAGGGAAAGCGTAACGTCGTTGTAAAACTTTTGGACCATATCCAAAAATAATGATAGAAAACCACGTGAAATAGTAATAACATGCATTGGTTTGCCATGTTATAGGTATGTATTAGTTTCGTTAACATGCCAATAAAACTAGATGTCGAAAAATGTGGTTTTGAATCATTAACTGTTCTGTTGTTTTTACAGTCTTCTGATATCCACTACATAATAACAAATAAAATTGCTTTCTGAAAATATTATTCATAAACTTTTTCATCTGAATTATCGTGGTTATCGAAAGTAGAAATAATATAATCGAAAATAGTAAAACCTTTCTGCGGCACTGTATGATTAACAATAGGCTCAATTTTATAATGAACATAACTTTCTTTATCATTATGAAACTCTGAAGATTCTTCAATATGTGGATCTTCATTAGTGTTAACACCTACTTCGCTAACAACATCTTTCCCTATTACAACTTTGCCTGCTTCCATATCTATCTTTTTTTCTGGAATAACAACTTCAGTTGTAGAAGAATCTTTTTTTGTAAATAAATCTTTCTTATAAACATTTTCATTTTGAGTAAAGTTGCTTTTATTTCCATATTGTGCTCTTTTAGCTTTGTAATCAAAAGGTTGTTTTCTTTTTGCGTTATAGTCAAAACTCGTAGAACCTAATTTAAATCTTGAATCCTGTTCCGGTTTTATATATTGATTATCAATATTATTTATAGTTTCTTCGTTGACTACATTTTTTTCGAGTAATTCTTTATCTACTTTCATATTTAAATTTTCTATTGGCACCTCAGAGATAATTTTAGAGGCATAATATTCGTCCTGAATGTTCTTTTCCTGATTAACATTATCATTCTGAGTAAAGTCACGTTCTTTTCCGTATTGTTTATTTTTTGATTTGTAATCAAAAGGTTGCTTTTTTTTTGCGACATAATCAGTTTTGGTAGAGCTTAGTTTAAAATTTGAATCTTCTCCCTCATCTAACTCATAATTTTCCCCGAAGCTCTCATTAAAATCATCGTGATTTAGTTCTTTCTTTCCATACTGTTCTTTTTTTGCATTATAGTCAAAAGGTTCCTTTTTAATTCCAGAATAATTTGCTCTTGAAGATGAATAATAAGTGTTTGCACCATACCATTTTTTGGAGATGCCTGGTCCACCATAGTTTTCAACTTTATCCTCTCCTTTATGAGTAATAACTACATCTTTAACCATTGCATTTGGCAATTCGAATAATTGCTTATCTTGTATAACTAAGTCAAGCGGGTAACCGGGATTCATAATTACTTTATTGAACTCCATACTTTTAAGAGAATACATTACACCAACAGAGTATTTTGCATACGGTGCAACAAATACAAAGATCTGAAGAGGTAAACCATTTAGTGAGCCTTTTGGGAGGATCATCCTTGCAGGATATCCCAATTGTGATTCAACTGTTTTTAGAGGCAAAGAATCTAACCCATATTCAGCATCTTCAACTTTCTTATGTAAATTCCTTAAAGACATAAAATCTTCTGAAAATTGTTTCATATCATCAGAAGTTTTTGTAATTATATTTGATCCGATTTTAAAGTGGTATTCAAATGTATCAAGGAGTGTAAATAAATTTTTCTTCTTCGCTAGTTCTCCAGGCAATATTTTGGGTCCAAGATAAATTTTAACAACTCCTCTTTGTGGGACTAAGGACGACACATTTATTTTGATTGAGAATGGTTTATGGTTTAATCTAGGTTGCCCAATTTTGATTTGGTATGACGAATTGTCAGCACTTGTTTTTAATGCATTTGTCACATCAAATTCAAAGTAATCGTAAAATGTCATCATCTTTTTAACATCAACATTCACTACTTCTACGCCAGGGAAATATAGTTCATTTCTTGAATATGAAGGTAATAATTTAAGTGCATCATCTATCATATCCACAATTTTTTTATTTAACTTCCAAAACAAGGGATCTCTTAAAGATGTCATATAATGTCCTAAAGCCGAAGGACACCTAGAAGTTAAAAAATATATATTATTATGTATACAGATTAATCACATTATACAATTCGATCAATTCTTAAATTACCCGTTGTCGCTGTGAGCTTTGCCAAGGAGCTGCCGTGCCAAAGTCTCATAACTTCTGTCACCCGTGACAAGGATTTCCATTAAGTGGTTCAATATTTGAGTTTTATTGTATCCTGAATCTCTCTGCAAGTATTTCAACTTAAATAAATCATTATTGTTTCACGCGCTTACTAACGTTAATGGCACGTTGAAAATAAATGTAAATGTAAATGTTATTACTTAAATACTTACCATGTGGCTCACAACTGTACCAATATTATTCTCAATGGTCTGTAACAATGCAAAGTCTTCATTGTCTGGCACCTCTATATGTGACGTTCTAGAAATAAATTCGTTACCGTTTGTATATATTAACATCGGATCGTAAGGAACATCAAACAGAGCGGTATCATTCCAGGTCCAACTTTCAAGCTCTGGCAATCCATTAGCATATCTCTCTAAATTATATCTTGCCATAAATTGCTTCATCATTTGATATACATTCTCGCCGTACAGTCCATTAATGCCTGCATTAAACCACGGCGCTTGTTTAAGCTTTCTTATAAAGTAGTAAGAATTTAATCCGATATCTTCATGGAAATATACTAATTTCGATTCATCATTATTGTCATAAAATATGGATGTATAATTAGCGTCTAATTGGTACGCGTTGCCTTCGACATGGACGCCCTCAGATGGTTCTATGTTTACCCCAGCAGCTAGTTTTGTACCTTCTATTATAACATCTTTACGTATAAAATAGTTAGGTAATAACTCATAAGGAGCAGGTATAATTAACCTTTCAGTATCTTTTCTAGTTGTAATTGCCAAGTAAATCGCATCTAAGTATAACCCGCAGTTTAAGTTTTGTCGAGCCCATGCCGCTGCTTTAAAAAACACATCAAAGTTTTTGGCATAATATAAAACTTCGTACACAACTTCAAGTTCATTTAGGTGATTACTATCATATTCAGTAAATATTTCGCCTTTTGGCAAAAATCCGTTTCCATTTTTTATTTTTTGGAAGTTCGGTAATGCATCTGGTTTCTGCAAAAAATTAAACAATTAGTTATTAATAATCTATGGTAATGAGAACTAAACTAGGTTTATTGAATTATAAAATACTGTTGTATTTGTTTTACCCAATAGTTTTCTGTGGTTAAGTCTGATGTAAATTCTTCGGCTGTTCTAATAATAACGGGGTCGTTGCTGTCTTCACAAACATTTTCAAATAATGGAAGAACTAGTTTCTGTAAATGCATCCATGCTGGTGGAGCTGTAAATGTTATGTCAAAATATCTATGAATTAGAAAAAAAACAAATGGGAAATATGTTAACGCTAGAAAAGTGTAATTTAGACGAACTCATGTAAAAAATATCGGTTTATAAAATCGCTTCTTGTTACAGTTTGATGTCATCCGCTCTGACTATACACTGTCCGTGCCGATCTATTTTAATCTCAATAACGATAAGTAGAAAAAGCGGCGCAATGTCAAACGTTAATCATCCACTTAGCTTATATTTTTTTTATTTTTTCTATTGTTATTATTTTATGAGTATTATATAATATTTCAGTCAATTTTTTATAGATATAAAAGAATATAATGCAAATAAAATTATACAAATATATTTGCACAAAAACTTATTCAATCATTTTGTGGTATATTAATTTAGTAATTTTCCACAGTACAGCGTTACGTAAGTCGGCGTACTGTGGAAACGCGTTACGGCGTGTCAGCGTAACTAGCACAGTAATAGATATAATAATAATACTAGCCCTGTATTAAACATTGTCCCACTGCTGGGCACGGGCCTCCTCTACTAATGAGATGGGTTAGGCCTTAGTCCACCACGCTGGCCTAATGCGGGTTGGTAGACTTCACATACCTTCGAAATTCTTATAAGAATTCTCAGGTATGCAGGTTTCCTCACGATGTTTTTCTTCACCGTTAAAGCAAGCGATAATTAACATATAATACACACATAACTTTAGAAAGTCAGAGGTGTATGCCACTTGGGTTTCGAACATACGACTTTCGTCTTGGCAGTCCGTACCGCAACCAACTAGGCTATCGCTCCAATAATAGATGAATATTATGAACTCTGCAAAATATAACAATTTGATATTTAAATGACTTACCATTACTTGTCGAGGGTCCAGTAGGAACTTTTATTAAATATCCCGAACTCCCAACCAGGAATGATACAACTATTATTGTTAACGCCTTCATATTGTCTGGTAAACTGTAGCGTTTGAATAAAATTCTGCAATTTATATAGAAAAGAAAAGTTCATAGACACAACAATACTTAAAAATTGATAAAACAGTTGAATGCACTAATGTTATGAACTATTGTGCAGAATGACATAAGGGAGATGGGGTTAACAATCTCAAATCAACATGTAATAAACAAATATTATGTTTGGATTTATTATTTATAGTCGGGTGACCAAATAGACAAGTGAGTCATCTGATTTTCATCTTTACTGCCTATGACCAGTACCAATAACAGAGTACCACTCGCAATACCAGAAGAACTATGTGTGCATTGCCAACCTGATAGGAATCGGGATTATAATGCTAAAGGATGATTTGGGCTGTTGGAAGTCTCTTACCGAACGAAACTTAAAAGCAATCTGACATATATGTCCATTTTGTAAGACAACGGTAAAGCGTCAATCGGGTCGATTCATATATGCTATAAATACAATTTTTTACACTACTATTTTAAGTACTTATCTGGATATTACGTATGTATCGTGTTGAAGTTATCATAAATATTCTTCATTCTTATGCATTCATTGTCAGGTTTATAGTTATTCAGTCCAACACTAGAAGAATATGATGATGACGCGTAAATTGACATTTTCCATGGATCATTGGCCAAGGCGGCTGTGGGTTCCCTCCCCACATTGTCATGTTTTGATCAAAAAATATTTGTTTCGAGTTTTGGTGATAAGGGACAGAGAGACTATCCCTCCCACACACCCGCCATTGTAACTTCTGTTTAGCCAGGATCGACAATTGCACGCAGTTTTTCGACACCGAGTAATGAAACTCGGCGAGTCTGGGAATGCCTAATAATTGTCTTTTATCCCGCAACGAAATTAATCAAATAGAAATATAGGGAGGAGTTGTAAATATAGTGATAAGGTATGTCATGGACACTTTCAAATGTCAACGCTGAAATAATCTTGTGCTGGGTGAGAACTGTGCATGTGATTATTTGGCAAATTCAATAAAAATATATTTATTTCTTATAAGATTAACTAAAAGGATACGACTTCGCACACAAGACAGACAAAGCCCACATTAACATTTTAATCACAAAAGGTGTTGTATGATATTCTTTGATGCTGCAAGACTGCACGATTGTGTCTATTTGGTAAGGCTGTTATCTAGTTGCAGTATCCCTAAATAATTATTACAGCATTTATTTTAATCACTTAATCGTTCTATAAAATAAAAAAACAAGCCAATACCGATAAAATTTCAAAGCGCCTTTGAATAATTTTAATGAAATCTCACTTATATTCTTTACATAATTCATTAATTTGAGCCCCGATAAATCCCAATATTTATCCCAGGATACCTGCATTGGCAAAGCAGCGATAGCCTAGTTGGTTGCGGTACGGACTGCCAAGACGAAAGTCGTAGGTTCGAAACCCAAGTGGCATACACCTCTGACTTTTCTAAAGTTATGTGTGTATTAAAATGTTAATTATCGCTTGCTTTAACGGTGAAGGCGATCATCGTGAGGAAACCTGCATATCTGAGAATTTTTCGAAGGTATGAGAAGTCTGCCAACCCACATTATGCCAGCGTGGCGGACTAAGGCCTAACCCCTCTCATTAGTAGAGCAGGCCCGTGCCCAGCAGTGGGACAATGTTTAATACAGGGTTAGTATTATTATTACCTGCATTGGCAGACCATGATTTCTTCGTCAAGGTATCTCCTATTACGCCATTAAAACATGTTTACAAACATCAGTCTCACATGCTTTTAAATGGCAATGATAATATGTGACTATTGCCACGCAAAGTTTATCTTGTAATATATTTCAAACAAATTTTAGCATTAACTAATGAGTTTCATTTATAGACTTTGTAGACGCTCTAAATCACCAAAGGGAAGCATTTCGTAGAAATGTCATAGTTATATTTGCGGTTTTAACTTTGAATAATATTCGTATATATATACATTCCACTCATACCTGTAATCTCCCCTGCCTACGGGTAGGGTCTGCCTGGTCTGGTTACAACTCTACCCAGTACATTTAGCCGAGTTTGTTACCCATGATGTGATAGGGGGCCAGCCTATGGCAATACCGTGCACAATTACAGACTCCAGGCTGATACTGTGTCGCCGCCGGCTCCCCACCCTTCGAAAAAGTAGCGAAGGGATCGGGATGTGTGGCGGTTCTGTTGGGGGGAGTCTGGATTGTGGGTGTGTATTTCTCCCCCAATAGATCCCTGGCCGAGTTCGAGCACTTTCTCACTCGGCTAGGGGCCCTGGTGGTGCAAGGCAGTCAGCCTCGCCCCGTTCTCGTTGCCGGCGACTTCGACGCCAAGTCTCAGGCTTGGGGTTCGTCGGTCACCAGCAGGCGCGGCGAGGCCCTGGAGGAATGGGCGATCTCGGCCAACCTGGCCGTCGTGAATCGCGGGTCGGTTAACACGTGCGTGCGGCATAATGGCGGATCGGTGGTGGACCTCACGTTCGCCAGCCCAGCTATTGCCCGCCGTGTCCGTGACTGGAGAGTTCTGGTGGATGAGGAGACGTTGTCGGATCACCGATATATTCGGTTCGACGTCGCCTTGTCCCCTAACCCTCAGTCCAGTGGAGGACCGACTGGCCCGCGGTCGGACGGCCCGCGTTGGTCGGTAAAACGCCTCGATGTTGAGGCCCTGAAGGAAGCCGCACTGGCCCAGGCGTGGCTCCCTGCACCGGAGGCACCGATGCAGGTCGAGCAGGAGGCGTCGTGGTTTGGGGCAGCGATGTCGCGCGTCTGTGACGCGGCCATGCCCCGAGTCCGACGTCTTCCCGAAAAGCGTCAGGTGTTCTGGTGGTCGGCGGAACTTATGCGGTTACGTGTCTCCTGCGTTGCCGCCCTTCGTCGTCTCGCCAGACACCGTCGTCGTCGGATCCGTCTTCCCGGCGACGAGGACCAGGAGCGGCTGCTTCACGGCCTCCACAGGGAGGCTAAGAGAGCGCTGCGCGTGGCAATAACTAGGGCAAAGTCTGCAGCTCAGGAGGAGTTCCGGGGAACTCTCGATAACGACCCTTGGGGGCGTCCATATCGCGTGGCGATGAGGAGATATCGCCCGTGGGCGCCCCCACTGACGCAGAGTCTCCGGGGCGACCTAGTCGAAGAGGTCGTCGCAGCTTTGTTCCCTGCCACTGAAGATGTCACTCCCCCACCGATGGCGTCACATCCATCGACGCCATCGTCGTTGAGTTCGGCAAGGGTTATTTCGGAGGTTTCGCCCGAGGAATTTCGGGCGGTGGTGCTTCGGCTGCGGGGCAAGAAAACAGCCCCGGGTCTCGACGGTATCCCCGGACGTGCGTGGGTGTTAGCCGTCGAGCATCTGGGGACTAGGCTTCGTGGCCTGTTCTCCGCGTGCCTGGAGCAGGGCCGTTTTCCGTCTCAGTGGAAAACTGGGAAGTTGGTCCTGCTCAAGAAGGAGGGGCGGCCCGCAGAGTCGCCATCGGCCTACCGGTCCATCGTGTTGCTCGACGAGGTCTGTAAGCTCTTCGAGCGTATCATTCACGCTCGCCTCGTCGAGCATCTTGAAGGGGTCGGGCCGGACCTGGCACAGTGCCAGTACGGGTTCCGGCAAGGCCGATCGACAGTACACGCGATTTTGCGGGTCAAGGCACAAGCGGAGGATGCAGTGGCTCGGGGTGAAGTGGTGGTGGCGGTGTCTCTAGACATCGCCAACGCGTTTAACACCCTGCCCTGGGCCTGCATACTGGAAGCACTGCGGTACCACGTGGTGCCACCGTATCTCCGGCGTCTGGTGCGCTCGTATCTCTCAGACAGGTACATAGTGTATCCAGGCGCCGACAGGTGGCACCGAAGAGCGATGGCCTGCGGTGTTCCACAGGGCTCAGTCCTGGGCCCTCTCCTGTGGAACATCGGCTACGATTGGGTGCTCCGTGGTACCAATCCCCGAGGCGTCGCTGTCGTCTGTTATGCAGACGACACGCTAGTAACAGCGACAGCCAGGTCTTTCCAGGAGGCCACCCTGCTCGCCTCGTTCGCAACCGAACAGGTGGTGGGCAGGATTCGGCGACTGGGCCTTAAGGTGGCCCTGAACAAATCCGAGGCCCTTTACTTTCACGGTCCTCGGATTCGGCCACCTTTAATGCCCCACATCAATGTGGAGGGGGTGCGGATTCCCATCGGCTGTACAATGAAGTACTTGGAATTGATTCTGGACAGCCGGTGGGATTTCCGTGCCCATTTCAAGGAGGAGTCGCCGAAATTGGTGCGGGCGGCGGGCGCGCTCGGACGCCTGCTGCCGAACCTGGAGGGACCTAATAGCCCTTGCCGAAGTTTATACGCTGGAGTCGTGCGGTCAATGGCCCTGTACGGATGTCCCGTATGGGCCCAGTCCCTGAAACCCCGCTGCGTCGCCTTGCTGCGCAAACCGCAGCGTTTGTTGGCGCAGCGAATAGTAAGGGGCTACCGCACGGTTTCCCACGAGGCGGCCTGCGTATTGGCCGGCACCCTCCCTTGGGAGTTGGACGCAAAACTCCTCTCGTCCGCGTTCTTCTGGCGGGAGGAGGCGTCCAGTCGCCGTCAGGTGAGACTGGCCCCGAGGGAGATTGCGGCCCGATTTCGCAGAACCGCTGTGGAGGAGTGGCATACCAGGCTGGAAAGCCCAAGTGCGGGCTTGAGGACCGTCGTGGCAGTGCGTCCTGTCCTAAAGAGATGGCTAGACAGGCGCCACGGTGCGCCAACTTTCCGTCTGACGCAGGTACTGACGGACCACGGATGTTTCGGTTCGTTCCTGTGTCGGATCGGAAAGGAGGTGTCTGCCGTGTGCCACCATTGTGGCAACTGCCACGAGGACACGGCCCAACACACGTTGGAGGAGTGCCCAGCCTGGGACGAAGAGCGCAGCGCTCTCAGAGCAGTCGTCGGAGGAGACCTCTCGCTGCCGGCCGTGGTGTCGTCCATGGTCGCCAGCCGGAGGTCCTGGCGTGCGGTGGCCCACTTCTGCGAGAGCGTCATCTCGCAGAAGGAGAGTGCCGAGAGGGATCGGGAACGAAAAAAAAAAAAAAAAAAAGGCTGATACTGTGTATTTCGTGATAGAAAAACCTGATATCACTTTTACCCGACCCGGGGATCGAACCCGAGACCTTTTCACATCACCGCAACATATACGTCGCACCGCGCAATATAACCGCACCATACACAATTATAACTGCGCCTCTTAGATAATATTATACGTCTGACAAATAATTGGTGAAACTTTGTCTGGAATAAAACTATCTTGTTATACTACGCCTAAAGGACCCAGGATCACAGTAAGGAGGGAGCACGATAGGTAGCGGCTTCGCTGTGCCCGGGCATTGCAGAAGTTTATGGGCGGCGGTGACTATTTACCATCAGGTGGCCCGTCTGCCTGTCGAGGCTATAAAAAAAGACACGGTAGCTGGCAAACTGTTCCACAGCTTGATGGTGCAGCAAAAATACAAGTTTCGTAGATGTTCATTATGATGACCAGAAACACGTTGCTTGAGGAATTGGCCTTTTGCAATAAAACAATGGCTAAGTGCGAGACGGACTTATGTACTGAAAGTTACGCAGTACGAATGGCGTCTCGAATCAGAATGAAGAGATAAATTAAATTCGTTTCGGTAACCAACGCCATCTATTGGCAGGACCCAGATTATGTATTCAGATTTTCAGCTGGTTACTAGTAACGGTACAATCGAAAGAACCCTTTTAGTTAAGAAAACCATAAGGCTCTATGAGAATCTAGAATGCTATTCTAAAAATATTATATTTCAATGTAATAATATATGTATATATATAATACTAGCCCTGTAGTAAATATTGTCCCACTGTTGGGCATGGGCCTTGTCTACTGATGAGAGCCTAATCCCTCTCCTTAGTCCATCACGCTGGCCTAATGCGGGTTGGCAGACTTCACATACCTTCGAAATTCTTATGTGAAGTCTCAGGTATGCAGCTTTCCTCACGATGTTTTCCTTCACCGTTAAAGCAAGCAATAATAAAATTAACAATTAATACACACGTAACTTTAGAAAAGTCAGAGGTGTATGCCATTTGGGTTTCGAACATACGACTTTCGTCTTGACAGTCCGTACCGCAACCAACTGGGCTATCGCTGCTATTAGTATATTCCAATATACGAAGGTAACATTTTTATCAGACCGAGGTCAACTCTCTTTCTTATCAAAAAATGCAATAGTGTTGAAAAATATTCTTCATCCTTAACCTTTGGTGATAACATAAGGTGACTTAATTTTGTTTGTATTGGGTATAGCAAAGTTATTTAATCATTATAATTACCGACAGTCTGTCACAATAATAATTTATTGATAATATGTGTTATGTTTTTTAAATAACAAACTGATGTAGTCATATTAAAATATTAATAATATTGGCTATATTATAGGAGCATATATCTACGTACGAGTATATAAATCACACTGGAAGATGTTAGGCCTTAGTCCACACCTCTGGCCTAATACAAGTTTGTAAATAACACAACAATACTGTACAAGATATACATATACACTCACGCCTGTAAACTCCAAAGGGGTATGCAGAGGTGTAACCAGTACTCCAATTATTCGCCGAATTTCGGTCCCATAATGTGATAGGCGGCGAGCTTATCGCCATACCGGGCACAGATTCTACACTCCGGGCTAATACTGAGAGTTTATAGATAGAAACTGCTGGTGGTAGGATATTCATATCCGCGCGGATAGCGACCACCGTACACAGGGTGTAAAACCCGCCATAGTGGCACACGCAAGTGTGTCGCGTTCCGGGAGCAGCCAGTGTACATCCGGTTTTTCGGGGTCTATAGTTGGGGTATGTACAATGTTTGGCCATTTTGCGGCCTTCTGAGTACTCTGAAAATAGACCCTCGACCGCTTCTTGCCCATGGCGTAGTGTGAAGAAGCAGGCCGGCATGATTGTGTTAAGTAGCGGGGGATAGATCGTCTCTCGCTACTCGATACTCTAATTGGACCGCACTGCGCTTGCCATCAGGTGCAATGCGGTCACTTTGCCGTGCCAGGATAAAAAAAAAGAAAAACCCAATATCACTTTACCCGATCCAGAGAACGAACCCGAGACCTCAGTACAGCAGTCGTAACGCAAGTACAATTACAACTGCGCCACCGAGGCAGTCAAGATACAAAATTTTGAATCATAGAACACATACTAAATAAATTATATAAACGTTTACTTGGGTTCTTATCACTTTAAGCGATCTCTTTTAGACACGTTAGTATTGATTTAAATGGTTTAGTACTGTTCATCTGAAGATGGTGGTACATAATCCTACTAATATTATAAATTCGAATGTTTGGATGCATGTTTGTTACTCAATCACGACAGAACGGCTGAACGGATCTGGTTGAAGGCACAGAGATAAATTATAGTCAGGAATAAATAAAAAAAGAATTGCGTGGATTTTATGAGAATTAATATATTACTTGTGTAAGCACGCACTGCATCTTATTGTCTTATGTTCAATAACCAATTGTTCATGCATTAATTAGCATTATTTTCTAAAACTGCCTCGGTGGCGCAGTTGTAATTGGGTATGCGTTACGAATGCTGTGCTGAGGTCTCGGGTTCGAGGCTCGAGTCGGGTAAGGTGATATTGGGTTTTTCTGTTTAGAAATACACAGTATCAGTCTGGAGTCTGCCCAGTCAGTATGCCGTTAGGCTCGCCCCCTATCTCATTATGGGACTGTAATAAATTCGGCGAAAAGTGAGTGTACTTAGTTATTAGTTACGCCTACCCCTTCGGGGATTACAGGCGTATATATGTATTTTCTAAAAAAAATGTATACTGAAAAAAAGGGCTCTGTTTTACCAGTTGATTTGAGCGCCAAAAAAAGTGCACAAAAAATTAAACTAGGCTCAAAAGATGCAAAAAAATTTGCTTAGTCCGAATATGTATGTAACTCAATATAGCAAAGTATGACGCTTAAATCAAACAGCCCGCCAACCAACGATGTCATCATGTATCGTTTCGTATAATTGGCTGCTTTTTAATATTTTTTTATAGATAATATCAATGTTAATTTAATTGGTGATAAAATTAACTCATTTTTTCAATAGGAAAATAATAGACGTGTAGTTTTTCGACACGTAAGTATACACTGTTCGACTTATTTGTGCATGTTGCTCTTCTTGAGCGAGCTCTCGCATACAAGTGTATGAGCTTGTCAATGCTTAACAGCCGTCGTCCTTTATTTAATTAAATGCACTTATTATGTTATTTATGCGTACTCAGCCATAGC
The DNA here is from genome assembly GCA_905220505.1 of Laothoe populi. Lineage (NCBI taxonomy): Eukaryota > Metazoa > Arthropoda > Insecta > Lepidoptera > Sphingidae > Laothoe > Laothoe populi. Next base: position 9,096,074 of record HG992164.1, on the reverse strand, counting down.
TCATAGTCTTGACAGTCCGTACCGCAACCAATTAGGCTATCGCTGCTCTTCTAGACCTCTCAGTTAAAAATAAAAAAAATATATTTCACGATTTTTGGAAATTCCACCCCTAAGGCGGTAAAATAGGGGATGAAAGTTTATGTGAACTCTTTTATCGGGGGTTTATCGATAGTCCTACTAATATTATAAATGCGAATGTTTGGATAGATGAATGTTTGTTACTCAATCAGGCTACAACGGCTTGACAGTTCTGGTTGAAATTTGGCACAGAAATAGATTATAGTCTGGAATAGCACATAGGGTACGTTAATCCCGAAACAATGTACGGTTCCCGTGGGATAGCTTTGTTTTTGTTTTAGACAGAGCATGGGATCCATGATTTTTTTGCATAGTGTTAGTTGAGGGGCAACTTTTTATGTCAGAAGTTGTACGGTTCCTACAGTATAGCACAATAATACAGGAAGATGTAATAGCTTAAGAGGTCTCCATGGATTTTAGACCTTCTCTTATAAAAATAACCACCACGCGGGCGTAGCCGCGGGCAAAAGCTACTAGTATTTTATATAGCGGTTAGGTTCTTAAAGAATTTCATAGAACACGCTGTAATTTTTATTATTTGCACAACGAACACCCATGCTTCTTAGTGATCATTAATTCATGAATGATTATTTAGAAGTGATATAATATAAATACTTTGTGTTTTACTAAAATATGAACTTAAACCCAGAAAGTTTTAATCATTTTTGTATTTCACTGACACCTAGTGACGTATTGTACAACTAAAAAGGTACGTAGGGACTGGATAATTTAGTTTTGGAAAAGCATGTAGATGGCATTGCAAGCCTTATATGTAAATCTTTGGATGATAATTTTGAAATAAATCCAAATCTTCAGAAAAATACAAATGCGTTTTTAGAACTAGCGTGGTAATTTAATAATTTTATTTTCGTCTATTCATAAAATAACTAGTGTTTGCCCGCAGCTTTGCATGTGTGATTACGTTTATCCCTCGTTGTACCCACCACTATGAAAATATTTTCCCAGCGCGAGAACGAACCCGTAATCACCAAAGTTATTTGTACTATGCCTATATAGCCTTCGTGCTGATATAAGCAATTTGTTGACAAAGTTTTATCGCAATAGGCTATTTGACAACATTGAAAATACACTGCATTGTGGTCATCCTGTTAGATAATAGCTTAAAAAACCATATTTCACTTAATTTTAAACAAAATAATGTATATTTTTTGCAAATTAAACGAAATAAAATACAACATTTTTTTTAAATTTTAGATGAGACGTGAACACTCAGTGATTGCTTGCAACTCTCGTGACGTCACACGCAAGTAAACATAGTTTTTTCGAGTGATTTTAATTCGCGTTTTATGTTTTATGGGTGATAAATTCTATTGTTGATCTATTTTGGAAGCAGTTTTATGATATTTGTTGATAAAACAATTATCATAAAACTTAGCTTTGCTTATCATTATTAGCTGGTTTACTTGCATGTGACGTCACACGTGTCATATGATCAGCGCCATTACAGAAATAGCGTTTTTGCCGCGATTTTGGAGATTTAAACTTTAACATTGATTTTTATTAAAAATACAGTAGATTTCCCGGAAATATCAATATAATGTGCTTATTATGTAATAAATAATAGTTTTAAATCAGTTTCGAAAATAAGTCAAATAGCCTATCGGATAAAGGATACCTATGGCTATTCAATAATACAAACAAACAAAGTTATCTTTATATAATAGTATAGATTAGGCTTTCAAGAATCTAAAAGGAGTGTTTGTATAAACTTGAATTAATAAAAGTTACTTTTTTATCCAGACATTGCAAGATGACTTGATGGTAAGTGCATTCTAAATATAAAATCAGTCGTTGAGTCGACAAACATCGACAAAATTATACCGTCTGAAGTCTGAACTAACATTAGATAGCATACTTCCAGCATATCACATGAAAATGAGTTTGCAAACTGTGATTTTATAGCCTAGATGTTCACTTGAGTCTCGTTTAATAAATCAGACAGATTCTATTTATTTGACAGCCTCCGTGGCGCAGCAGGTAAGTAGCCGGCTGTTAAACGAGAGGCCTTGAGTTCGATTCCCGCACAGAGACAAATATTTGTGTGACAGACAGATATTTGTTTCGCATATGGGTGATTTGAGACCGTAGTCCCTCGCATTTCTTGATACCAGTATACCGTATACAGGATACAGTTTTAACCTAGTGTGGGGTCAGAACTATGCGTGTAACTGTTGGGTGTTTTTATTTATTACTAGATGTTGCTCGCGGCTCCACCCACGTGGAGGTTATGTTTGGAAGAAAAGGTATACAATCCATGGAGGCATTTTAAGATATTATTAATATATTACATTTCTATATTTTGCTATTTCATAGGAAGGGTGGATTTATCCGGGATAAAAAGTAGTCTGTGTCATTTTCTGATCCCTAAACTGCCGCTATGCAAAAATCATGTCTACCCCTTGCTCTGTGAAAAACTATAGCATCACACGGGAACCGTACATTTTTCCGTGATAAAAAGTAGTCTATGTGCTATTCCAGACTATAATCTATATCTGTGCCAAATTTCAACCAGATCCGTCCAGCCGTTGTAGCGTGATTGAGTAACATCCATCCATCCATCCAAACGTTCTCATTTATAATATTAGTAGGATTATATCGTGTATTATTTATTATGAGGCATACGTTTAGGTAACTCTATGTCTAAGAAATGCATTTCTGTGCTGTTGCTTACTTGATTAAGAAGTTAAAACCATTTCAACCGACAGTGGAGTTAAGATGCATTATTTAAACAACAGTGGTTACTGTTTCTAAGAAATTTTATAATGTTACCAACATGACAAACTGTATTCTGTGTATGTGTAAGTTTGGCTTTAGTTAATATGAGTTCGTTTATTGAAAAATATGATAATAGGTATCGCACCGATCTTATCATGAGATGGGAATTAGCTGGGCAAATCAACGGTGCACTAGTTGCCTCTCTGTCTACCCCAAGGTACAGCCGTGAGCTTATATTATGTATTTACAAACATATTATATTCAGCATTAATAGTCAAGAATCTGTAATGCGAAGAAGAAAATGTGTTGAAATAATTAGAATTTTCGTAGTATTCATCACTAGCTATAGAATGGAGTTTAGTTTGGTATATAATTAATAAATGGTAAGTAATAGTAATGCTGTAACATTTGATTTATATAAACTATAGCTGATGCTCCCAGACCCACCTGCATTATTTCTGTGATGAAACTATTTTCTGAACTTATAGTGGAATAAAAAAAATACATAATCTTAATAATGGATAGCTCTGACTTTGGATTCAGTAACATTTATAGGTCTGTGGATTCAAGCAATGTTTTAATTGAAGTATTTTGTCCTTCGTAAAAAGTAAAAAACACATGTTATATAAAAATTAAGTTTATTTTTTTTACGTTTTTTAGAATGCTTTCTTTATTGCCATGGTCAAAAAATAAATATAGTCGATCACCGATTGTTAACAGTTTATAAACCGTACATGCCAAAGTTGCTGTCGGCTTTGGTGTTTATATTTACGTTAACATCGGCGTCTACGAAGTAAGTGTCAGAGTTGATTGGTGTGCGGTCAGCCTGGTTGTAGTTTCTTAGCACCCAGCGGTCCCATCGGGTTTTCATGTCACACGATTGTTTCTTGTGGAAGATCACCACATCAACAAACTTCATGTTGGGCGTGTAGAACGTCGAAACCTCAATGTAGCGGTCCAGAGGGAAACCAAGGGGCATCTTGTCCAGCAATACAGTGGATCTGAAGTCGGTGAACAGGTCTTTGCGGTTGGTGTCCAAGATCGACAGGTCAACGTTTTCTACTAACTTCAGAGGAGTGACAATGATGTAGAGCATCATCTTCATACCACCAACAACACCTTTAGGAAGCAAGAGCCTAGTTGGGTAACCAGTGTGGTAGTTTCTTAAGTCCTTCACAAGCAAATCTCTCATGTCATTCATAGTGTCAACCTTCTTCCAAAGATCACGTGTCATTATTCTGTCTTGCACAAGGTTTTGCATATCAGCAGAGTTTCTGACGATTGTGTTCTTTCCAGTGGTCAGTTTGTAAATGAAAGAGTCGATTTCGACGAAGTTGAGGCGGTTCTCGTTGATGTCAATAAGGCGGCCCATGTGGTCCTCCTTTGGTCCTAAGAAGATCCTCACAACACTGTCTACAGCCTTATCGGAAAGCACATCAAGAGTAACTTTAAAAGGTTGGTGGTTAAGACGACGTTTTCTGACGAAGAAGGCCATGTCAGAACTGGTCTTTTTGAGTTCTTCCTCATTCAGAACGACAGCGTTGGTCATGTCCATCAAATAATCGTCAAAATAGGTGACTAGCTTATCGACAAGTACGTTGTCAATTTTGATGCCAGGGAAGTAGAGATCATCCTTATTGTAGCAAGGCAGACGTCTCTTGAACAGCATCAATAAGTCAACGATACGCTTCTGCAGTTGATAGAACACTGGGTCGCGAAGAGCAGTCTGGTATTGGTCCAAGATTGAAGGAACGACGAAGTACCTGAAAATATGGTGATTTATTGTCAGAATTTAGGCGCTTGTCTCTTACAACTTCATATTATTATTATTAATGTAACAGTATTAAGTTTTAGATATAAATTACTTGAAGAGTTGGTTCTTTTACAAGACATGCATTTCTTTGCTAGCGTAAAAAAAACTAAAGTAAAATGAATACTGTGCGTACTTGTCTGAGTTAAAGTAGTTAAGGCCAAGAGCAGACTTCATGATGATTAGCAGATAACGATAAGCGCTAACGTATTTGGTGTCCAATTCATTTTTATCAATCTTGCCGAAGATAAGTTTGCCCAGAACTTCAATATCATCCGGTTTAGTTAATTCATATCTTAAGCCGTTGATCTGAAAGTAAAGAAATAGTTATAGTCAGTTCCTACTTTTGATTTGAAGTAGACTAGTAATATATCCTTCACAATACCCACCTCGATGAATCCTTTGATAATAGCTTCCTTAATAATTGCTTCATAGTCCTCTACAAGACGAATATTGACAATGTTATCGTCGCTAGCAATGACGTAGTTGTTAAACCTCACCGGAATTTCAACACCATTGTGCAGCTTCAACCACGGCCAGTATCCCTTGTTGAGGGGCTTGTACCAGCTTAGTTCAGTTATTTTGCCTAATCCATTAGACAAACGCTCAAGGTAGTATCTAGCAAGGATCTGTTGATACATGTACAGAGTTAACTCGAAGCGCCTGACATTAGCTTTGTCATAGATTTGGTCTTTCATCCAGAACGGGTAGTCGATGTGGAAGTAGTAATAGTAGGTATTCAGGTCAATATCCTCAGTGAAATATCTGAGCTTGTCTTCCACGTTCAAGTTCACGCGTTGGTCAAAGACGTTCTCGTCAATTATATATATGTCCTTTTCAGTCTTCTTAATGCCGTAGAAATCGCAGAGCTTCAGATCAAGAAGTCCTTTCCTCATCTTGAGTAAGTAAGCCTTCTGTATAACGTCGGCACGTACGAAGTAGTAAGGATAGATTTCGTAGGGAGGAGGAAGGATGATGCCTTTACAATCAGTACGGTGTCTTACAGCCACGGTGAGAGCATATACGAACATGCCTTCGTTGAGGTAAAGACGCATCCAACAAGCGGTCTTGATGAACGTGGTGAAGTCCTTGGCATAGTACAACAGGTGGAACATCGTAACAACTTCCTTCAGTTGACGGTCAACATTGAGTGTGAAAACCTCGCCTTGTGGCAACGTACCAACTTTAAGCATGTTGACAAAACTCTTCACAACATCAGTTTTCTGGAAATAATATTATTTATGAACGTTAAGCAAGAATTAAATTGTCTCCTGTAAATTGGAAAATATGACTACTTTAATGATATTTCTTGATTTACAAGTGCTCATTTTTTTATTTAATAACTGAACGCAAAACCTAGGATAATTTAGGTCGGGGTGCGAAGTCAGGAAACCTCCACGTGGTGCACCCTGGGCAACGGTGGTCATGATGACCGACGGCCAATTTCTTGACAAAAGGTGGTTGACGGCTGTCGCTTTTTGTGACAGCCTATGCTCGAAGTTCGGGCTACTCCCGAGTTTTATCTCGGGGGTGTCGGCGGGCTCGGTGTGCGCTCACCCCGCCGCCGAGCAGGCAGTGGGGGGGACGCTCTCTCCTGCTGTCACCGTCGTGCATCGTAATCCGGTCAGGAGGTCTGTGGTCACGTCTCGCGCTCCGACTGGACCGAGGGTCTTGGCTTAACCGCCCGGGCCGCGAGGGAGAAAACCTCTATAAAAAGTCACCCCGAATCCCAAGCGGCGGCGCACCGCGAGGGGATGCATGGCCGATGGGTAGTTCGGTCGCTAGTGCGACTCCCACTGGAGTCCAGCTGAAGCTCCGAGCGGGTTATCGCGAGATACCGCGTTGGCTTACCCAGGTACAGGGGGCTCTGCCTGGGCGGACTATTTATTTCCCCCATAATCGTGGGAACAATTATGATGATTTCACAAAAAAATAAAATTAAGGACGCTGTGGTGAAGAATTCTGTCTCTGGGGAGGCTGGCGACCCCGGGAAGACGAATGAAGCAGGGCCGAAGCCCAAAAAGACGGCCAAAATCGCAACTAGTGGAGTACTAACCCGCTCGAAGAGGGCGTTAAGAGATCGGGAACAGGACGGGCTTACCAGCGATAGCGACATCGAACCTGCACCCAAAGTGTTGGCCGTGTCGGGGAGCCCCCCTACGGTGTCTGACGTAGACACTGCCCAAATGGAGACGTCAGCAGTCTCGGCTGATGATATGGACTGGCGACTGCGACTATCGGGCATAATTCGGGACGTCGCTCATAAGTCCCAGAACCTCAACGAAACCGAGCAGCGGAGACTGGACATTGCTGCGAATGAGCTCCTCGATAGGGCTGAGGAGTCAGCCTCTATAAAAGTAGGTAGGTTAGAGGCCGAGAAGGCGGTAATGGCGCAGCAGATAGTACTTCTGAAGGCCTCCCTGGCAGCCCAAGAGAGGTTAATGGCAGAAATGCTAGCGACTGTCCAGTCACTTGGACAGTCGCAGCCGGCGACCCAATCGAGTGCTTCTTCATGCGAAGGTGAACACAAGCAACTCGAGTGCCGTCTAATAAGTATTATAGACGCGCGCTTGGGGGCGATAAGCTTGAGGCTGCCTCCAGAACCCATCATGCGCCCTCTGTTGGCTGCTGACCGGGCCAAAGTTGGGGCGACCGTGCAGCCGCCGAATGCTGTCGCTGGACCCTTGAAGGCCCAGCCTGTTGTTGCTGGTCCACTGACCACTCCGAAGGGCAAGGGGCAGGGAAAAGGCAAAAGCAACGCCCAGCCCGCCCCTAATGATGGTCCTCAAAACATGCCTGCTGTTGTGGCTGGGCCTGTACCATCAACGTCCGCCACGTCCCAACTTCCTCTCCTGAGTAAGTCCCGCAGGGGGGGAAAGAGGAACAAAAGAGGGCGTGTCGCTCCACGGGCTCAAACACCCTGTGAGCCCCGGCCACTACCCCCCGCCCCCGCATCCATGGAGGAGGGGTGGAATGTTGTGGCTAAAAAGGGGAAAAAGAATCCCCGGCCCTTGCCAAATGCTGCTGCTTCCGCACCGAAGCCACAGCCGGGTCAACCTAGGCCACGGATTCACCTGCCCCGCAAGGCAGCCGTCACATTGACAGTGACACCAGAGGGGTTGGCGCGGGGCATCACGTATGCCCATGTGCTGCGTGAGGTCCAACGATCCGTGGATTTGGCTGGTCTCGGCATCGCCGAGATGCGAGCTCGTCTAATGGCGACGGGCGGATACCTGTACGAGGTGCCCGGCCCGGAGTCCGAAGCGAGGGCCGACTCCCTCGCCAGCAAAGTGAGGGAGGTGTTCCGCGGGACGGAACTGGAAAACGATGTCCGTGTTTCCCGTCCGTTCAAGACCGCGGAACTGCGAGTATCCGGATTAGACGCATCTGCCGACCCGGAGATGGTCGCTGCGGCCCTTGCAAAAGCGGGGAGTAACGCGGCGGAAGAATTTAAGGTCGGGGAGATCCGCCCCGACCGGTCGGGCCTTGGTGCGGCGTGGGTGCGCTGCCCCGCCAAGGTCGCCGACAAAATTTTAAGTTCAGGCCGAGTGCTGATCGGCTGGGTAGCTGCACGCGTCCAGCTCCTTGAGCCGAGGCCCATGAGGTGCTACCGCTGCCTGCACAGGGGACATGTGCGGGTGCGATGCACCGAAGAGTGTGACCGCAGCGGCATCTGCTACCGCTGCGGTAAACTGGGCCACAAGGCCAAGGAGTGCTCCGCGGAGCCGCATTGCGCAGTCTGCGCAGATGCAGGTAAACCCGCGGGGCACCAGGTGGGCGCCAAGGCATGCGTCGCCTCCTCCCGCCCTCGCCACGCAAATCGTGGTCGAGGGACGGGGGTTGTGACCCAGCCGACAGCGCTCCCCGTAGAGGAGCAGATGGAGATCGCCCATTAATATGGCGCAACGTTTCCTCCAGGCGAACATTAATCACTGCGCCAGGGCCCAGGACCTGCTAGTCCAGAGCATGGCGCAGTGGTCGATACAAGTGGCTGTGGTCGCCGAGCCTTATTTTGTTCCCCCCAAGGAAGACTGGGCAGGGGACCTTAACGGTTTGGTGGCCATCATCACTCGGGGCGCCGCCGGCTCCCCGCCCTTCGAAAAAGTAGCGAAGGGGTCGGGATGTGTGGCGGTTCTGTTGGGGGGGGTCTGGATTGTGGGTGTGTATTTCTCCCCCAATAGATCCCTGGCCGAGTTCGAGCACTTTCTCACTCGGCTGGGGGCTCTGGTGGTGCAAGGCAGTCAGCCTCGCCCCGTTCTCGTTGCCGGCGACTTCAACGCCAAGTCTCGGGCTTGGGGTTCGTCGGTGACCAACAGGCGCGGCGGGGCCCTGGAGGAATGGGCGATCTTGGCCAACCTGGCCGTCGTGAATCGCGGGTCGGTTAACACGTGCGTGCGGCATAATGGCGGATCGGTGGTGGACCTCACGTTCGCCACCCCAGCTATTGCCCGCCGTGTCCGTGACTGGCGAGTTCTGGTGGACGAGGAGACGTTGTCGGATCACCGATACATTCGGTTCGACGTCGCCTTGTCCCCTAACACCCAGTCCAGGGGAGGACCGACTGGCCCGGGGTCGGACGGCCCGCGTTGGTCAGCAAAACGCCTCGACGTTGAGGCCCTGAAGGAGGCCGCTCTGGCCCAGGCGTGGCTCCCTGCACCGGAAGCACCGATGCAGGTCGAGCAGGAGGCGGCGTGGTTCGGGGCCGCGATGTCGCGCGTCTGCGACGCAGCCATGCCCCGAGTCCGACGTCTTCCTGTGAAGCGCCAGGTGTTCTGGTGGTCAGCGGAACTCACGCGGTTACGTGTCTCCTGCGTGGCCGCGCTTCGTCGTCTCGCCAGACACCGTCGTCGTCGGATCCGTCTTCCCGGCGACGAGGACCAGGAGCGGTTGCTTCGGGGCTTCCACAGAGAGGCTAAGAGAGCGCTGCGCGTGGCAATAGCTAGGGCAAAGTCTGCAGCTCAGGAGGAGTTCCGGGGAACTCTTGATAACGACCCTTGGGGGCGTCCATATCGCGTGGCGATGAGGAGATATCGCCCGTGGGCGCCCCCACTGACGCAGAGTCTCCGGGGCGACCTAGTCGAGGAGGTCGTAGCAGCTTTGTTCCCTGCCACTGAAGATGTCACTCCCCCACCGATGGCGTCACAACCATCGACGCCATCGTCGTTGAGTTCGGCAAGGGTTATTTCGGAGGTTTCGCCCGAGGAATTTCGGGCGGTGGTGCTTCGGCTACGGGGCAAGAAGACGGCCCCAGGTCTCGACGGTATCCCCGGACGTGCATGGGTGTTAGCCGTCGAGCATCTGGGTACTAGGCTCCGTGGCCTGTTCTCCGCGTGTCTGGAGCAGGGCCGTTTTCCGTCTCAGTGGAAAACTGGGAAATTGGTCCTGCTCAAGAAGGAGGGGCGGCCCGCAGAGTCGCCATCGGCCTACCGGCCCATCGTGTTGCTCGATGAGGTTTGCAAGCTCTTCGAGCGTATTGTTCACGCTCGCCTCGTCGAGCATCTTGAAGGGGTCGGGCCGGACCTGGCACAGTGCCAGTACGGGTTCCGGCAAGGCCGATCGACAATACACGCGATTTTGCGGGTCAAGGCACAAGCGGAGGATGCAGTGGCTCGTGGTGAAGTGGTGGTGGCGGTGTCTCTAGACATCGCCAACGCGTTTAACACTTTACCCTGGGCCTGCATAATGGAAGCACTGCGGTACCACGTGGTGCCACCGTATCTTCGGCGCCTGGTGCACTCTTATCTCTCAGATAGATACATAGTGTATCCGGGCGCCAACGGTTGGCACCGAAGAGCGATGGCATGCGGTGTTCCACAGGGCTCAGTCTTGGGTCCTCTCTTGTGGAACATCGGCTACGATTGGGTGCTCCGTGGTACCAACCCCCAAGGTGTCGCTGTCGTCTGTTACGCGGACGACACACTGGTGACAGCGACGGCCAGGTCTTTCCAGGAGGCCACCCTGCTCGCCTCGTTCGCAACCGAACAGGTGGTGGCCAGGATTCGGCGACTGGGCCTTAAGGTGGCCCTCAACAAAACCGAGGCCCTTTGTTTTCACAGGCCTCGGATTCGGCCACCTTTTGGGCTCCACATAATTGTGGAGGGGGTGCGGATTCCCATCGGCTGTAAAATGAAGTACTTGGGATTGATTCTGGACAGCCGATGGGATTTCCGTGCCCATTTTGAGGAGTTGTCGCCGAAATTGGTGCGGGCGGCGGGCGCGCTCGGACGCCTGCTGCCGAACCTGGAGGGACCTAGTAACCCTTGCCGAAATTTATACGCCGGAGTCGTGCGGTCAATGGCCCTGTACGGATGTCCCGTATGGGCCGAGTCCCTGAAAGCCCGCTGCGTCGCCTTGCTGCGCAAACCGCAGCGTTTGGTGGCGCAGCGAATAGTAAGGGGCTACCGCACGGTCTCCCACGAGGCGGCCTGCGTATTGGCCGGTACACTCCCTTGGGAGTTGGACGCCAAACTCCTCTCGTCAGCGTTCCTCTGGCGGGAGGAGGCGTCCAGCCGCCGTCAGGAGAGACTGGCCCCGAGGGAGATTGCGGCCCGGTTTCGCAGAACCGCCGTGGAGGAGTGGCATACCAGGCTGGAGAGCCCGACTGCGGGCTTGAGGACTGTCGCAGCAGTGCGTCCTGTCCTAAAGAGATGGCTAGACAGGCGCCACGGGGCGCCTACGTTCCGACTGACACAGGTATTAACGGACCATGGGTGTTTCGGTTCGTTCCTGTGTCGGATCGGAAAAGAGGTGTCCGCCGTGTGCCACCACTGTGGCAACTGCCGCGAGGACACGGCCCAACATACGTTGGAGGAGTGCCCAGCCTGGGACGAAGAGCGCAGCGCTCTCAGAGCAGTCGTTGGAGGAGACCTCTCGCTGCCGGCCGTGGTGTCGTCCATGGTCGCCAGCCGGAGGTCCTGGCGTGCGGTGGCCCACTTCTGCGAGAACGTCATTTCGCAGAAGGAGAGTGCTGAGAGGGATCGGGAACGATATGATCCCTCCCGCCGCCAGAGAAGACGTAGGAGGCGCCGGGTGGACGACTGACCGGCGTCTCCCGCCCTATGGAATGGGGGCGTTTGAATTCCACCACGGTAACCCCTGCCTGTCGTACGAGGCGACTAATAGGGGCCATCGGGGGTCGCGGGCGCGCAGCGGAGGGCTGTCAGCCCGTATCGATGCACTCCCAAATTCGGAGCATCGTGCGACCCCGAGATGGACGGCAGCGCGGGTCAGGCCTCGTTCGCTGTCGTTGTTCGGTGCGCGGGGGCTCCTTAGCCCTCCATGGAGATGGGCTGCTACGCAGCACCGCGCAGGGGCGATTCCGGCTGCAATTCTAGCACTCCTTAGAATACCCCGGGATCGCTCCGTAAGCGCCGAAGAAGGCCACCGCGGGGTTTTAGCTGGTAGTGTCGGGTGGGTTGTATATAGGGGTTAGGGACTCGGCCCAGCGGCAGCACGGATAGCCATCATCTGCGCGAGGGGGATGCTGGGTCGTAAGACCGGCTAGTCCAGCATACCCGTTTTATTCTTAATCCGCTTCCCTCCGGAGCGGGCGGCAGTAATAAAACGCTTTCCCCGCAAAAAAAAAAAAAAAAAAAAAAAAAGGATAATTTAGGTCTCTTTTTTACTCACAGTGTAAAGCTCGACGTTATCTTCAACCTTGAAATTTTTGCCAGTGTCTTCGATTTCCTTGTACATTACAGGTTCCGTTACGTGGTTCAATAACTTCAAGATCAAAATTTGCCTTTGTTTAATGTCCATGTTTACTGAAAATTATTTTGTTACATAAATAGGATATATTTTTTAAATAAATAGGCTAATACAAAAGCCAACCATACTAAAATCAGATGTGATAACCAATTTAGTTGATTATTGATATTGATTTGTTGTTATGTTTTTATTCCCTGACACGGCACCTGATGGTAAACACACTGTTGTCCAATTAGAGTATCGAGGAGAGACAATCTATCCCCCGCTACTCAACACAATTATGCCGGCCTGCTTCTTCTCACTACGCCATGGGCAAGAAGGTAAAGAAGTGGTCGAGGGTC